>VZTF01002689.1:1469844-1500077 GCA_013397755.1 Cnemophilus loriae
AAAAAAAAAAAAAGAAGTAAAAGTAGAAGGTTGAGATAAGAACAGCTTAATACTTGAAATCAAGTAAAATTTAATAGTAGTAGTAGTAGTAATATTCCAAAAGGAAAGAGAGAGAAAGGTAAAACTCAGGAAAGACTAGTGATGCACAATACCCATCTGTCTCCAAGCAGTGATCTGCCCCTCCCCAGCAACTCACCCCAGTTTATGTAACAGGAGTGATGTTCTGTGGTATGAAATATGCCTTTGGCCAGTCTGGGTTAGCTGTCCTGGCTGTGCTGCCCCTGCTCTTGCTTCTTGTACACTTGCTCACTGGTAGAACATGGTGGATTGAAAAGTCCTTGACATCACAGAAATGCTACTTAGCAACAACTAAAACATCAATGTGTTATCAATGTTACTCTCATCCTAAATCCAAAACATTCTTGGTCAGGGAGGAAGAACAGTGTTGTGCCACCTGTGCTTCATGTTTACAGTAGTGTTGGCTGTGTGTGTGTGCTGGAAAAGGTTCTGCTTTTTGTCTTGTCAGATCTGGGTGCCGGCCACATGAAAACTCACGAGCACGTGTATGCATTCATCCCCATGCCCATCAAGAATGTGTATTCACACATTCTAGAACTGGAGATGGAAAACTGCCACTCCTGGGATTTGGCTACCTCTTATAGTCTTAGATCTTTCTAGCTTCCCCAGGAGACAGGGAAAAGTGACTTTGGTTGGTGTTGATAATAGTACAGAAAAGAACTGGTGTTGTTTTGTGTGCATTTTTCTTGTAATGGATTGTTTCTTAAAGAAAGTTTATCTGGCTTTGGAGCCCATTATTTGGATGCAAAATGCCTGTGCAGTTGCTATGTCTTAATCTCTTGGCAGTGGATACTGTTTATCCCTTAAAACACCCTATTTAAAAAAGTCATTATTTAATGATCTACTATTCTGAAAGCATCACAGAAGTAAATAAAGCTCCAATGATTTTCTAGAAATACAAGACAGCTGATGGGTGTAGGCTGGTAAGAACAGAAATTTTGTCCAAGTTAATGATATAAAATATCGAAACATTTTCTAAAACCATCCAATTAGTTGTTCAGTACCTCCTGTCCACCCACTCATTTGTTCTTTCAGTAGCAAGGGTTTTTTTCACTATTTCTGAAACGGCAATAATACCAGAATAAAGACTTGATGAACTATAAGGAATGCATGTTTTCGTTTTAATTGACTTTTAGCCATAAAACACAAGTGGTATGATTTCTTAGAATAAATAATGATTTAAAGTACATTTTTTCCCTGGACCTGGGCCCTTCAAAATTGAGATTATGTCCTTCAAATTATATATTATTATCATAAGTATCATAGGTATCATAATATACCATTTAATTTTTTAGAATGTAGCTCTTCCTGATATTTCATGTGGAAAGCTGTACTATTAGGTAAAACAGCATTGGCTTTAGAAGGTAAAGTAAATGAGTTAGCAGTAGAACAGCTAGCATATATCTAAGAATGCTTATTAAATAGTTGTTCATATGTTTGAACTTTCTTAGAAATAACATCTGTATTTCTGGAAATATATTTCAGCAATATGAAGTCAAAAGAGTGGCTCGATATTGGCTGTTTTAGTTTGCTTTAGTTATTTCAGGTAATTATTCAATTCCAGTAGTGCTTGTGGTTGACAAAATAAGGGCAAAATGAATTCAACACTTACACGTGTTTGTTTTTTTTTTAATTTTGCAACACAATTGAGGCAACAGTGTGCCCTGGCAGCCAGGAGGGCCAGCCATGTCCTGGGGGGCATCAGGAACAGCATCGCCAGCCGAGCAAGGGAGGGGATTGTCCCACTCTGCTCTGCACTGGGGTGGCCTAACCTCGAGTGCTGGGGGCAGTTTTGGGTGCCAAAATATAAAAAAAAGACATTAGGCTGTTAGGGAACATTCAGAGGAGGGCAACAAAGGTGGTGAAGGGCCTTGAGGGGAAGCCATGTGAGGAGGGCTGAGATCACTGGGTCTGTTCAGCCTGGAGGAGACTGAGGGGAGACCTCATTGCAGTCACAACTTCCTCATGACAGGAAGAGAAGGGACAGGTGGTCAGTGACAGGACTTGAGGAAATGGCGTGAAAGGGAGGTGTGGGCTGGATATCAGTGAAAGGTTCTTCACCCAGAGGCTGGTTGGGCACTGGAACAGGCTCCCCAGGGCACTGGTCACCAACTGACAGAGCTCAAGAAGGGTTTGGACAGCACTCTCAGGCGCATGGTATGACTCTTGGCTGTCCTATGCATGACCAAGAGTTGGAGTTGTTGATCCTGATGGGTCCCTTCCGACTCAGCATATTCTACCATTCTATAACAGCTAAGCCTACAGGTTATACTTTGTAACAAGTTCACTAGAGGTTGATCTCTCAACTGTCTCAGCTGTGAAGAAATGACCAGAAATCACCTCCTTGCTGTGGAAGATTCATTTAAGTAGTGTCATAGTTGCTAGTGAAAATATACTGATGTAGAAAACATAAAGGAAGAAAAGGAATAAGTAAATGCAGTTACATAATACTAACTTACTCTCACGCTGTAAACTGATCACCTACATGAATCACCTTTTCAAAGATTTAACCATTGGCTTAAAAACAACTTTATGCAAATGCATAACATATCCAGTTCAGCCTAGAGCAATCCAAACATTGACTACAAAATTATATTTTAGGTTTTCTATACTAATGATAAAACTAGACCAGAGTATGCTGCAGTAAAGGAGACATAAGGCACTCTGGTATGCTGCTGACTAGTGAATATCTAAAGGAGATAAGAAAAAAGCAAGACAAAACTCCCACCCTACTCCCATCACCCCACCACATGAAAAAAAACAAAACCAACTTTTAAAGTACATAGTTTTAAGCCTCGGACAAATAGGACCTAAAAAGCTATTTTTTTTTCCTGCTCTTTGGCTTTAGTCTTACAATGAAAACCACTTGCAGGTAAAATTACTTTAATATTTGTTACATATTTTTTCGTTTTTCCCAGGGAATCTAGAACTGGATTGCTGACTTTCAGAGTGCAACAGAGGGTTAACTCATCCAGGTCAAAGGGTGTTTTATGACAATTTTATTTCTGTAAGAATAGATAGGTTGCTATACTGAGCAAAAATGTAAGTTAAATATAAAATTACTATTCTCAGTACTGGGGTGGGGGGAAAAATCCATGTAGTGCAATATATAACTGGAAACTGCTGGCAACATTTACAGGGAGTTACTTTAGTGGAGCAGACAATATGTTTTGTTTTTTTTTTTCAGGATAAGTGTTTTATTCATTCATCTGGTGTACCATGTTGTATTGATGGAAGTGGTCATCATAATACATATTTTGAGATTTTAATTTAGCAATTGATGACAATCAGTATTTACCATAGAAAAGAAGGGGGCTTTCAACATATTTTGCAGATAAATGTATTTTTTTGACTGTCATCTTTCTGTGTTGTTAAAAGCAAATTATTTTTTAAAAAAATCTATATTTCTCCTTTTACATCTTGCAGCTAGTGAATGATTTGAACATTTTCTTTTGTATAATTTTCTTAAAAAATAGTGAAAATGTTATGAATCTGAACCCATACCAATCATATTTTCCCTTGCTGAAACTCTAGCTAACATGGGAATTCTGGTTACCCTATCTTGTGCCATGGGTTACTCTTCATTAAATAGCCACGACAGATTGCTCATATAAAATATATAAATCCACAATATAATTATTGAATCCAATGTCGTTATCATTACCAAGAAATTTCTGTGATTAACTACTCTTCTAATGCATTTCCTTACTTGTGTCAGCTTCGCCACTCCTGATCACTGAGGAGTGATCAGGACTCCAGTGTGTGCATACATTTCAGATTCAGGATTTGTTTTGTAGTCTCTGCAAGGATTCCACAAATGTTTATGAATGTCTCGTTGCTTATCTATACATACCCCTAACTGCACTAAGCAACCTTTCAAGTTTGTACCGTTTTAGTTTCCCCAGTAAACAGAGGAGAGCTGGTGGGAATTCCCAGCTATGGCTCACTTGCACCCTTCGGTGTACTGCCCTGGCTAAGGGTGGTGTCTAATACCTCTAAGGTGTGATCTGAGGGACTAAATAACTTAATAAGTGAGATAATACAATGAAAGCCAGCCCCTTTCATCTACTTCCCAAATCCCGAATACTTACTTATATGCATATGGTGGGTTGGATTGGAAGGGTAGAAAAATCCTATTGTATTCAGACTTTTTCTGAAGCCACGTGACAGGAGATCTGAATAGAGTTTTGTGGAGAGTTGTTCACTCTGTGACCATATTGATGACAGAAGTGGGAATCCTACACTTCCATTGCTCTTGAAAAGAATTTTTAAAAGGGATGGCAAGAATGCAAGGATAAAAAGAAAACATTTGTGTCCTACTGTACTTCTGGTCTGAGATTTGTACCAAAAGCTTGTTCAAAGTATTTCCTATTGTTCCTTTTATTTAAGAATCATTATAATTTTGAAGATATTTGAGTGATGTTGATTACATAGCCACTTCTGATAAGGTGTTTAAATATTTGCTTAAATATTTCACTTATAAAATACTTTGCATAAATTGTAATAAGTGAAGCTACAAAACCGGGTATTTTCTCTTTATTTAGAAGGAATACTTTTTCTTCCTTCTTCTAAGGCATGTAAGTCCTTAGGAATACATCTCTGTTTTCTTGGAGGTGGAGCAAGAAGAGAAGTAAACTCTGTGAAAGGTAAAAGTATAATTCAGGCTGGATAGCCCAGAGTGGCTGAGGCTGAAAGGAACTCCAGAGCTCATCTTGCTGCATGTGCAATAGGGTTACTTCGGGGCTGTGTGTGCTTGTAAAGAACGATGACTGACTGGTTGACCTCACTAGGTACCAAACAAGATTTTTAATCTTAAAAACTGTTCTGCTTTCGGCACATACTTGACTGATTGCAGTAAGTAAAGAGTAATTAGGAGAAGTTGAAGTGCTTGAAAGATTCCTTCTTATGTTTTCACCTTTCCTTCAAGCATCAATCTGAAAGATCTTTCCACAGTGTAATTTGATGAGAAAGACAAAGAAAAGTAGACAGACACTCTTGGACTCCATGGGTGTTTCATTTTTACTCTCAGTAGTTTATGCATTTGCTGTTGTCATTGTCATTAAAAAACATTATTGCTTTCGAACTGGTATATCTCAAAGGCCAAATTAACTGCAATTAACTGTAGATGTAAAGTGATTTTTTACTTGCTAAAAATAGTTATACAGTAACATTGAGTTTGAACTTGGAGGCTAATTGCATCATTTTAGAAATAACAAACCCCAGAACTTTAACGCATTAACTGTAATTTACTCCACTAACATGTACAAATTGAAATCTTCTAAGTGTATTTAAATTGACTTTTAATTTTTCTTATTTCATCTTGTATGCTTTATTAAAAAGCATTAAGGGATCTTGAGGCCAATATTGGTCTGAAGTATATCAACAGAAACACAAGGCTAATTTAAAAACGTTTCATTATATTTCCTATAAGAGGTTGAACTATTTATAAAACTCAGTAATTCACTTTTAATGAGGATCATAAAGCTCTTCACTATTTCTGTGAAACACCTCTTCCATTTTGTTACTACACTACCCTTTTTTTTCTTTTTTTCTTTTTTTTTTTTCCTTTTTTTTTCTTGTGGTTGATATCTGCTGATATAGGAAAGGTTGCTTTTCATTACATGTTTATAGAAATTAGAGAACTTTCATCCTGACTGGGGGCTTGGAATATAATTGTACAGTAACTCCAAGAAAAGTACTGAGCACCAGAAGGAGAGGAGGAAGGTGGGCAGATGTCAGCAAGCAGTGGTGTAGTGGCACAGAGACATAGGTTAAAGTAGTAAGAAAATAAAGATGAGGAAAAATACAGAATGATCAAATGCAGATTTTGTACTGATGAGAAAAGACATAAATTTCTTGTAAAGCTGGAATTGATAGCATATCTTGTTTCTTAGTGCAACTGACTTTTGGGAAAACAAGTAATTGTCTGAAATGTGAACATATTCTGAACCACATGAAATGTAGGAGCATATATTTTACTGGAGCTTAGCCAGTACCGTTAACTCTCATGAGCAGAGTCCTCTGGATCAGACCTAGAAGAAAAGATAGTTTTGAGATGAGAAAGGCAGAATTCCCATGTGTGCTGCATTGTGCATGGGATGTGCTTGTCTGGCCCTCAGTGAAAGCTCCTGCACTCTGAAGCCACTGTCCATCAGAAAGCGGCACCACTTGGTGTCGCCTCAGGGTTCCTGAGCCTGTCTTGCATGAAGTCCCAGTGTGGAAGAGTGATGTGAGTGTTAGATTTAAACAAGGTCCATCTCCGTGGGAGAGAGCACAAGCAAATATGAGACAAGGTACACACTTTCTGACCCCGGTACTGTGACTCCTCTCCATCATTTGATTGACACCACCGTCAACCTCAAAAAACATGACACTTACATAATCACTTTGTATAAATAAGTGTATGAGTATTCTTATTAAACAGCTGCCAGAATTTTCATGACTTTGTCTTCAGCTAGTGACTCACCAGCACTCATTGGTTTTGTCACTAACTAGAGTTGGCTCCTTTCTGACACATTGCAAGTAAAAATTGATGTTTTGCCAACAGAAATGATAAATTTCTCTTTTTTTTTCTTTGCTGATATTGCTAATCATAATACTACTCTTTATTTTGTGGCTTTAATTTCTAAGAAGACCTTTAATTATCTCAATTCTTCTTTGTAGATATAATCCACCTGCAAAAACAATAATGATCTTTCATATGTTAATAAATTAAGACCTCAAGCATTTTTCAACAACTGTGTAGTAAAGGAAATATGATTTTGTATACCAGCAATATTTGGACTAGTTGTCTGTCTCTCTTTAATAGTATAAGTAGAATCTCCATGCTGGCTTTTGTGCTATCTAAAAGTTAGCTTGATGAAAATCTGGTTTTCATAAACTTTGATAAATGCTTTAGAAAGCAATGAAGGAAAGCCTGAGACGAGAAGCTAAGTATACTGTGCTGGGCTGAGAAAGTGATTTTGTCTGTTGCGTTTGACTCTTAAAAGTTGATTATGTTTAATGAGCCATTCTGTATTTTTCCATGAAAATCTTGGTAGCACCTTTCTCTGTAGGGTACATATGTGAGGATTTCTCTAATAAGAAACACCAGGACTTTTTTTAGCAGAATTGATAAAATTAATAGTAATAAATCAGCAATGGTCCATCTAGTCTTCACAGTCCAGATCACTGGTATTCACCCCAAAATTCTCAAGGAACTCAATCATGAAATTACTGACTGCTGGGTTTACTATATAATGTGCAACTTAAATTGACCATGGGATGGTAAATGAGATATAAAGTTTTTTGAAATGGCTCTGAGTTTGAATCAAAAAGAGACTTTTCAGGCTTCTAGGAAATTAAGAGAAACTGTATCAAAAACTTGAGCTGGTAAATTAATGGAAATATATGATTATAGAAGGCAATACAGTTTTAGCAGAAGGAAGCCATACCTCATTGCTCTGTTCAAATTCTTTGAAGGAATCATTGAGCATTTGGATAGCAGGATTCCAACCAGATGTGTCTACGTCTTCATTAGTGTTTTGCTTTGGAGCAGCAATATTATTTTAAAGAATTCCTTAGATCTTCTTATTTACTACTTCTTAGTTGAGCTCAAATAGTGGGTTTGGGGAGTTTAAAGTAGATTTCGTTGTGGAACATACTGGAATCTCCACTCTAGGTGCCATCAAAGACACTTGCTTTCCACATGGTGAGGAGCCTTCTAATTCATGTCAGATCTCTCAGATAGTTTTAAACCACTTTGGTTAGCCTTTTCAGTCTGGGGGCACTAGTTTCATTTAATCTGGAACATGCTTGAGTTTCCCGCTCCATCCTTTTGCTTTTATGATCTTCCCAGATGCCTGGGCAAAGTTGTAACTTTATAGTGCTAAATACTGCACTGAAGCTTTAGTGTCCTGTATCCCTCTGCTGACAATGCAAGTTGGTTCACACTAACTCCTTCAAAAATTGTAAGACTCGTAACCAGCAAGAGGCGTTGGAATGAAAAGTGGAAAGCTCCAGTTCTCCACCTCAGCACATGTAACTGGAGATCTTGCAGGAGTGTCTGCTTATGTTTAACATTACATGAATTCAGTGAAACTACACATTATGAAAATTTTAGCTCTATGTTTCAAACTGTGAGCTGGCAAGTAGTGTCTGGTGAGCCTGCATTATGAAGACTTAGGCACATGGGAACCACTGTCTTACAAAAGAAGATACCGAAATAAAAGCATTGGGTATAAGCTCATATGAAAACTTTTTTTTATTTTATTACTCTGCATCACCAAATTTCAATACATTTTGTATTTGCAGATGTTCACAAGTAAATATTCGCATTCTAACAAGTATGCTTTAATTGTTTTTTTGTTTTGTGTTGTAGTTTCAAGAACTTTATTTATGTGTTCTGAAAGATACTCTGTTGTGTTTGAGTTCCTTCTCTTACAGATTTTGATGTCAAAGTGTGTTTCCATAAGGCATTCATTATTTTAAAATAATAATTCAGTTGACTGACTGCAAAGCTTGTGTTCAGAGAAAACAAAGTCGATGAAGTGATCCACTTCAGTCCAGAATATTGAATGCCAAAATTTAAATTTCCATAAAGGAGAAATGGTATTTAAAAAAAAGTAAAAAAGTAAAAAAAATATTTGTGCGAGGATGCTGTAACAATGCAGAAAAAAAACCAAACCAAAACAAACAACAACAACCACAGTGACATGGATTGCCTCACTCTCAATTTTGTGGGTTTTGTTTGAGCTTTTATCAGGTTTGCAGGCTTGAAATATTTAGTCTTACAATGGTAAAATCTGCTTTGTAGAAGATAAGTTTCTTAAACCGTCAATGTAATCCTGTCCAATATATTGTTACTTCAAAACAATTCAGAGCAAGCACTTTTAACCATATTTAAAATACTTTTGAAGGAGGGAGGGATCCAGACTCTGCACTCACAGTACATGAGCCCTCAGTTGCATCATTTATTCAGAATAAAATATGGGAGTTGAAATTTTAGAAAGCACAGCCAGAAAGGTAATGTTAGCATCTTTTTAGAGGTTTTCCCACTTTCATTACATAAGAGGCTTTGCGTCATATGGTACTGCATATTACAGTTTTCCTGTTCAATTCATGTCATTGTCTGTGCTTTACATACCTCTGATGTAGGAAGGTTATTCTCCTTCTCTACTCTGTTCTTGTGAGACCCTGCCTGGAGTACTGTGTCCAGCTCTGGGGCCCCCAACACAAGAAAATGTTGACTTGTTGGAATCAAGTCCTGAGGAGATGGAAGAAGGAAGATGATCACATGGCTCTCTCTTCTGTGGAGACAGAGAGAGCTGGGTGGTTCAGCCTGAAGAAGAGAAGGCTCCAGGGAGACCTTAGAGCCCCTTCCAGTGCCTAAAGGGGGCCTGCAAGAGACCTGGAGAAGGAATTTTCTCAAGGGCATGTCTTGGTGGGACAAGGAGAAATGGCCTCAAGATGGAGTAGGATAGGTGTAGATTATGTATTAGGAAAAAATTCTCTACTGTGAGGGTGACGAGACACTGACTGGTGTACGGAGAGGTTGTGGATGCCCCATCCGTGGAAGTGTACAAACCCAGGCTGGATGGGGCTTTGAACAGCCTGGTCTGGTGGAAACTGTTCCTGCCCATAAAAGGATTTTAAAACTAGATGATATTTAAGGTCCCTTCCAGCCCAAAGCATGATATTGCTTCCGTTATCAGTGGCTGTGAATACGTTGCTATTTGCAGTCCCAAGTAATGTGAGGCTGTTCATATAATAAAGGCACTGTATTACAGTGGCTCCTCTGCATTTTCCATGCTCTGTTTTTGCAGAAAAAAGAAAAGTTGACAGAAATTGGTGTGTCACTAGATCCCATTATAATCCTCTACTGCAGAATACATGACTTTTGGTCTTTCAGTTGCCTTTATTCCATTTTCTCAACTACTAGAGTTGTCCTTTTCCTAGAAAAATAAGCCAATTGATGTAAGGGGAAAAAAGGCACTAACAGGTTCTCCTGGCTGAAGTTCTTATAAATTATTTACTTTCTGCTCCCTTTCCTTCCTCACATGAATAAATTGTAGGAAATGCAATGTGACAGCCCCCAAATTGATACATGGCATGATCTAATGGATAAGGTGGCTGTTTATTGGATGGATGTCTGCAGTGGACACATCTGCCACTTTCTCATTGAGCTCTCATTTTCTTACTGATTCTTACTCCTTTGTGTGTTCTACAGGGATCACTGAAAAAGAATTGTTTTTAAGAGTTCCAAAATATAAAAGATATTGACATGGAGAATGTTGGTTGTTTTTTTTTTCCCTCTGATACATATATTTATCTCCTAACTGAGATTATACATGCTGATACAACTCTCTTTCAGAGCAGATATCTATGTTCTGATCCCAAGAGTAGTGCTGATCCAATATGTAGAGTAGGTAAAAAAAGCCGGTGCGAGAGAATGAAACTAAGAGCAAGAATTTTTAAATTCACAATGTAAAGAAGGACAGAGAAAAGGAGGAAGGACCTCAGAGCACAAATGTCCATGATCATTAATACCTGTAGAATTACTAAATCACATGGTCTGTAACCAAGCATACATACATTTTGCCGTTGAGCTGCTGTTCTGAATGCAAGCAAAAGAAAATTAAAGGGTATTTATTATAAATACTGTGTTTTCAGAGCAGTAGAGATACTTCATGTATTGAAATACAGCTGTGCAAGTACAGCTGAACATGTTTATTCTCTCTCAGAAAGCTTAAAAAAAAAAAAATCTGAAGTTGTTTTTACACTTGAGGACAGTTCTCTGTTGCTTTTCGATATTGTAGGCTTTGAATACAGAAAATAATACAAATAGAATCAAGAAATATCTGGGTTGTATTGAATAAACTAAATAGATTTATTATCTACATCTGTCATTGTCAGATAATTTTTCAAGGTGTATTGCTGTCATAAGACTTTCTCAAGTCTTTTCCAATTTGACAGCGTAATTTTTTCCAAAAAACAAAACTGAGTTTGGAGCCTTAAAGATGGATGCAGGTGCAGTCCAGATGTGATGTTTGAAAAGTTTCTTTTCATCTATGCATCCAAGAGTGTGTAGCTGAAATAGAGAAAAGACAATAGTGCCCTTAGCACTTCTGTCAAATCTGTCTTTTTTGGTCCCATAATAGTCATAATAATAACAAATGCAGATGTAACAGAGTTTATTTATTCCTTGGCATTATCTCATGTACAAAGTCAGCGATCACATTCTCTGTCTTAGCTGTAGCACCATGTAGGAACCACATATGTACTGTGAGTCCTAAGAACTTTTTTAATGTCCATGGATTTCTCAGTTCTGTCTTCCGTTTTATAGGTTTAGAACCTTGCTGACTATATTAAAATACACTTTTGTTGAATGAGTCCATGATACTAGCAAACTAGATTGGGAGAATACCTGGAGGCTAAAATGAAGACTAAAATTTAATGGGTACTTCCAACTTTATTTTATGGTGGATTTTAACATTATATTTGAATTTGCTTATTACTGGTTTTCACTAGGTAAATAATTTGATTGTTAGTAAATTTCATTTACAGTGATTTTATACTCTGCTGAAAGGCTAAATCTGTTGATATGCTAAACCATAAATAATGCTCCAAAGGATCTTGTCTTTACAGGCATGGTACAATCAAATAGTCTGGTTTTCCTTCCATTCTGAATTTACTAGAAGAAAATTCTTGGCAAAAAATCAAGGAGATTTCTATTTTGACTGTATTTTACTTAAGGATCTAGCATGTTGAATAGACATTGCTGTACATGGTTCAACAAAGATTCTTTTGTTGCTATTGTGGAATTTGGTCCCCTAAAAAACCCCTTGCTGGCTTTTGTGTGAGTAAAGCAGAGATACAGCCACTCCAAACATATTTAGAAGTTAGTGATTCACAGAGAGGCTATTGCCTCTTAGGTTTCCAAGAACAAAAAAAAAAAAAAAAAATTCTTCATTGGCAGGAATTTGATCAGACTGTGAAAATGATTATTAAGGTTAATATAATTAGTATGCTGTATTTGGAGACTTTTTCACAAACATATATTTTAATGTATGAATACATAAAAATGTTTTATTATGTGAATGGTGTTTGATGCTGATTTTTTAAAAAAAAATTACCTACTTTTGCCCCTATGCAAAATAACGGAAGATACTTTGCTGCAGATCTGAGAGTCAAAACTGCAGGACATGCTGATGGTGCACCTGAGGATATCACTGATGATATTTTTAGTGTACTAATAAATGGATGATGGATAAAGCATTTGAGCTTACTTTCAATATCTGTTGTACTGAGAAGTCATCTCAGAAAGCTCTGCAGTTTGTGGTTCAGCACTTGCTTATTGGAAAATACACAAATAATGTATCATATCTCTATTTTGTTCATTAGGCTCTGACAGAGGCACAAAGTTCTTTCATGAAATAGTTTCACAATTAATTGCCTTTTCAGAGAATCTAAAATAGAAGCTTATTATTTTATAATTTGACAAGACTAAATGCTGGCATTTTCTGTAATATGTTGTCACCTCTGCAACATTTTAGATCTCTTGTTTGAAGTATTAAATATGAATAGCTTTGATTGTATTTCAAAATGTTTTGCATTTTCCCTACAGTGTTGTGCATTTTAAATGAAGGATATTAGGTAAGCGTATTATCCTGCATACATTGCTACTTGTCATACTCAAGTTAAATTCGCTGTCTCTGTTCCCAAACACAGTCTGCTCTGTAGTGCAGCAATCAGGAAAAAATTGAAAGGCACGGTAGCTCCTAGCCTGAAATAATTAACTTCCAGAAAGTTAGGCCTCTTTCAGCTTCACTGAATTCTGAGATAGAATGTTTGTCTTGAATGTCAAAGAATAAGGAGAAAAAGAAGCTAAATGTTACATTCTGTCAAAGCTCTGTGGGGTTTTTTTTGACCTCGAAATGCGACTCAAATACTCAGATCCCTTCCATCTGTGTGGTCATATGTTCCCACAAAGTTTGACCGGATTAAATTCAAAGACTTGTTGTTTCTGATTCCATATAATGGGCAAAGAAATTCCTGAGGTCACATGTACGGTTTTAATATTCTTCGGATATTACTACCTCCCAGTGTTGGTGTAGAAAACTGTTCTTCCTGAGTTATCCTAAAAATATTTGTAAAAAGTACAGCTTTGTTGGAACAACTGCTTCTGCTTTTGGAGCTTCTCTGGGCATAACTATGAAATAAGGGTTTGATCTTTGCATCCATGGTCTGTTCTATGCACAGTTTATGTACCATAGAATACTTTTTTCTTACACCAATAAAACATTCATGCTGAAGGCATACTGGGACTCTTGACTAGTTTCTCAGTGATGAATATGCATTCTGTGGTTGGCAGAATTTTCTGTTCTCAGCAGCACTAAGTATTTGGGTGCCTACAGTAAAATTCATATTAGAGATACAATAATACAAGTAAAGAAAATTTATAATAAATATATATAAGTGTAATACAATCATATAAAACAGTCAATTTAGTAGTAATATAGAAGTATTTTACAGACACACGATTATCTGCTTTATATTATTTATTGCCAAGGCAGGACTCATCCCTAATGAGTTTTTGATAACTTAGCATTTGAGAAAACTGGCATAATGACAGCCCTGCTACTATATGGTATTCTGTCATTTGTTGTTTTTTTTCCAGAGAGATTTAATTATAATCCAGAAATTTGAATTTCTGTGGGTGGAAACTTGGCATGTGGAATATTATTGCAGGACTCTTCCAATTTTTGAAAGCATTAGTTTAGATACATTTGTTGAATTGTGGAAACAGTAGCTTAGTGTGGGTTATTTTAGTGCAATTTTATTCAAGACTTTAAAATTAAGGGACAGTATTTAGAAATGTGACCTATGTCACTGAAACTGGTGCAAAGTAGTGAAGGAGCAAAGTTTGTTGGTTCTACATGGAGTGGGATTGTCTATTAAGAGCTGACTTTACTGTAAGACTTCAGAAAAGATAATGCAAAGATTTCTTTCCATATCTTGACCAAATCAATGGTTAAGACTAATTTGTAATTCTTACAATCTGATGCCTTCAGTGCTTAAGGTAAGGAAGATTTTTTACCAGAAAATTTATTTTGTTGTCTGGGCCAGAGGGTTCATTGCTGTAGTGAAATACCCAACAATGAGGAAGTGAAAGATCTGTTCTTTTGCTGACAGATCTTTTATGGGTTTCTCAGCAGTCTTCACCCAAATATTTTTATCTTGAACCCATATTCAGTGTTACGGTCCCTTCAGTAAGGACTTTGCCTGAGACTCCAACATGTTTCCAGTAGTTTTTTGAGATATACCATTGCTGTAATCCCTGGAAATAGTGTTAGTGGTATGCTTGCTTGGTGATTATTTATGACCTCTACCAATACCAATGACGTGTCTTATTAAAAATAATCCTTTTGATTCCATTCTTTTGGAAGTGTTTCCATTGAGAGTTGCCCATTAAAATATGAAAGAACTTTGACATTTGAATTAATGAAGCTAGGTCCTTGTATCCCGGCTACATAGTTTTGCAAAAGCAGTTTCCAGAATCTTTGATTCATTAAGGACCTTTAAAATGTTACTTACTGCCACAGTTCAATCTGAATGTCTCAGAGGCACATGAATTTGTATTAAGACTCAGCTTAAACACTTCAAACAGCTTTTCCTACTTGCCTGTGAAAAGAAATCCAGCATAGATTGCTAAACCTAGCTAACAAAAGATTTGACAACAAATATTTGCACCTTTACTTCATCTTAATTCTTTGCACTCCAGGTTGAATCATGATTAGGGGATGATTGATCTACAGCTGTTCGATAGTGACTTAGTTTTTGAAAGATGTGACGTTTCCCTGGTAATGTCACAGTGCATTTCGAGTGAGTGGGTTTAATGTTGTACATGGCATAGAAACCCACTCATAAACTACCTCACGTGTGTGTGTGTAAACTGTACTGTTTTATTTTTAACGAAATATTAAAGGGCTTCAAGTAAAAAAAAAAAAAAAAAAAAAAAAAGCCAAAGACTGTGTTTTCTGAAACCTTCTCACATCTCTTGGGTTTGTTCACTAGGCCATGACATGCTGAGTAAACGAGAACTGCTTCTTATTCCATTCTCAAAAGATTTGTTGCTACTGAAACTTGTCTAGTGGGGGATAAGATGACAACTGCGCAAGTTAAGGGGAAAAAAAAGATCCTTCAGACTGACACAAATACTCCATACCTGCTGCAGACTTCGGACTACAGATCAACACCACCACCACCTTGCACTTAAAATGAACAGACCGTTGTGTTCTGTATCATTTCTTGATCAACTGACTTTTATAATTTTATTGTCTCTTTTACATAAGGCAAGCCTAGAAATGATCTTTGTAGATATTTACTGCTCAGTTAACTTTTTAGGCTAAGATGTTACAAACAGGCCAATCTGACAGTAACTGCAGTGTATAGCAGAAGGCTGAAGGATATTCTTTAGATATTTTTCTAAGAAACTGTCACCGTCACAAGTAGCATTTGATTCAGCCAGACAATAGGGAAAATGCCTTTCTCCTCACCTAGTCAAAAATATTAATAATTTCAGTTTTCTGAGTATTTTAAGGCCTGAATTTAAAGGACCGAATTTAAAGGCCCGGTTACCTCCAGGTTTTGCACAGAAGGAATTTTAAAGCATTTTGAATTACTGGGAAGCAGGGTGTTCATATCATGGAAATTTGCTTCATAAACTGTCATGGATGGGGACAGAGGAAGAAACACTATTCTGAGCATTAAAATATATATATTTTCTCAGAAATTTAAAGAAGTATTTGAAGAAAATAATCCAGAAATATTTTTAATTTTAAAAGCCCTTGCAAAACTCAGTTTTCAAAGATTTTAAAATGCTTCACCATGCAATTCTTCAGTTTATTTATGCACAATTCATTCCCTTCCCACTTTTCATAGTAACCCCTAAAATGTTTTGCGTTTATCTGCAGATCCACTGGTATTTTTTTCTCTATAAATTATATATAATTTATAATTTATATAATTTTTTTAGCTCTCTATTCTGCTGTCTAAAAGGAGGGTTGCCAGATTAGGAGTCTGAGCTGCTCAGCTACTGAGGCAGCTCAGTTCAAGGTCCAGGGTCCAGATTATGTCAGGTATCTGGTGGGAGAAGACATTGGTATAGGGCTTTTGAATCATTTTTATCCCCTGAAGGTGGGGATTCTACAACTCAGATGCATTCCCATTTTATCCACATAGTCCTCTGCCTGGGAACCAAACACACAGCTTTTAAACTCTGTTAAGTGCATAAAAATGATATTGAGATACCCAGCCGTATTAAGACTTTGCTATATAATTTACAGATTCAGGTTATATGGCCATCATAATCTTGAAGTAAAAGATGTGAGGGTGAGTTTGGTGTTATCTTCAGAAGAGCACTCCATAGAGAATAGGGTAGGTTCACTTTCTATTTATAAAATGAAGCTTGACCTGAAAAGCCATTATGCTGTTTTCAAATGATATGGGAATTGGCCTTAGTAATAGAAGTATAGTTTTGTGTGTGTTTAACCTACTTTTCCTCTAAGTAGATATATTTTAATGCTATGAGGACTATCTGGGATGTGTTTTAGTAGTCCTTTAATGCACACTGCAGATGTTGATGAGCCAAGAAGGCTTTCAGTGCATCTGAGGTGTAGCCATACATTCTTCCAAAATATACTCTGGTGGATCTTAATGCTGTAGTATAAGACATAAACAGGTATTATGGGCATTTTAATGTCTTACCATAAAAATGGGGATTTAAGGTAAAGAAAAATCTGTGAAATTGGGCATTTTTAATTTTTATTTGAGCCATCATTGCTTTTTGAATCTACTCTCAGTAAACTTAAGAATGGGTCAAGGCTGTCTTCTTTTAGTAGCAATGCTAAGAAGTTGCCGAACATTTTGGAAAAAAAAAAAAAAAAAGGCAGACCAAAAATTCAGGCTGTAGTTTGTATCTGTATTAATAATTTATATCCCATAGAAAATAGTATGGACTTTTTTCAGTCAAAAAGCAAGCAACAGACTCATAAAAAAAAAGAAAAAAGCTGAATCAAAAAAGGAGGAAAGTGAATAATATTTAATATGTCTGTGCAGTGAATTCAATTTCTATTACATCTTTAAGGCACGATGAAGTAGCTGTGGGATGTGGGATATATCAGAGAGAACCTTAGACAGAAGCAGTATACAGACAAAATAGAAGGTTATGATAAGCCCTTACTATTGAAAATAGTATAAAACCTTGGTGTTATTTTGCCTGCCAAGCAGAAAAATAATATTTGTTGGGGTGTCTAGTTCTAAAGGCAGGTACAGCCTTTCCTTTACAGGAAATTATATAGTTAAACAAGTGTAGCATCCTTTACAGGGTCAAAACTTTTACAGGTTGTTAATATCTGGTTATTAAAATTTTTAGGGAGATGTTTCTGCCCAAATTCAAGCAAACGAGACCACATGCTGAAGTCAGTAGTATGGATTATATTTAACGGTAAATGTGAGTTGGAGAGAGAGATAGAAAGCAATAGAAAAAGAGATGGTGAGCGGGAGAGAAAGAGAGTGACAGAGACAGATTATGTAGAACATATCACCACTCCATGGATCCTGATGGCATCCTGTTGAACCTCTTATTCTGGTCTTCTCTGTGGTGAGGGCCCTGCAAAGCATAGAGTTTAATGGATTAATGTATGTTCAGGCCGGGTGGGAATGCCCAGGTCCCTCCCCTGGGGCATGAAGTTTGACGCCGTTTCTTTCAACAGACTCTGGATCTGTTGCATCACTTTGCATCACGTGCAGTCATCTGGTGCAAGGCCTCAGGAATGAATCTGGGGGATCCTTTGAGGGTCTTTGATTGTTTATGACACCTCCTCAGCTGCCTGTCATGGGGATGTGGCCTTCCTGGAGTGGTGAATTTTACAAGTGGGCCAGTTTGTGTAAGGGAGGATGGGTGTTCACTGCCTCTGACCAGAGGTTACACCGCACCCCCAAAACTTTCCACATCCGCCCTTGGCTGAGGGGGAGTCTGTGCAAGCCTGGCCTCGGCAAAACCTGAGCCTGGCGGGTTATGGCCTCCGCTACCATGAACCCAGCCACAGCTGATTTTCAGGGCAGCTTCTGGGTTTGGCTTTCTGGTGAATACATTCTTCTCCCTCAGCCTTGTTTACTTCTCTCTAGACCTGAGATAATAGGACGATAGCATCACCTTTATCTTATCTCACGTTCTTGTTAGGTGTCTCAACTCACAGTCCAAAGTTCCAGTCAGGAGGCTTATTCAGAGAGGGGTGAGCTTTGGTCATTGCAGCTTCTTTATACAGTTTTGCCATGATGGGCCAAAAGTCCTTCATAACAATGTTTCAGCCATGAACCGTGTTTCAGTCTCTCACAAAGGTTATGTGAGTTTCTGTAGAAAATATGAGAGAAAGATCAGTGAGATTCTATTAATGTCTTCAGATATGAATGAAATACTATAAAGATATTGCTCTACATTAATTTAAAAAGTGACTCTCATACTTTTGTGCAAGCTTTGGACTTCAAACTGGAGTGAGTTCCTATCCAAGAGAAAACATCCTGATTTCTTGCAGTTCTCCTTCATGCATTTGTCTTGAAATCAA
The DNA here is from genome assembly GCA_013397755.1 of Cnemophilus loriae. Classification (NCBI taxonomy): domain Eukaryota; kingdom Metazoa; phylum Chordata; class Aves; order Passeriformes; family Corvidae; genus Cnemophilus; species Cnemophilus loriae. The sequence continues at coordinate 1,488,528 of VZTF01002689.1, forward strand.
CATCATCATTACAGTAGGCCTCTTAGTTGCAAACAGAGTTCTCACTACTGACAGGAACATAAGGCCAAAAGCTGGCCTTCGGGGAGAGATGCTTCCATCAAAAAAAAGTAAGCCAGTGGGAAACTCGTGTTATTTGATATTAGATTTTGGACTTTTCAAGACAGTGATCATTACTTCTTGTGCACATGTTCTGAGCATAGGAAAGTATGGTTGTACTCTTTGAAGTCTTCAGATGCCAGAGGCTTACTGGAAAATGCTAATACTAATAAAGGCTGATTAAACATTTGTATTATAATGTTGTAGCACCATGCCTATAAGTACTGTAAGTAAAATATCCTCACGCAGCTAGTGGATTATCTGTCAGAAAGGTATCACGCTGTGCTCAGGAGAGCCTCCTCTGTTGTAGTAATTTCCAAACAATTCAGACTCTCTTTGATTCCTTGTTTTCTTCCATCTTTTTTTTTTTTTTTTTTTTAAATCCAATTTCTTTTGCTGTTGCATGTTGGTGGGCTGTTTCTTGTAGAAATTAAAATACTGGCTGGCTGTATATTTCTTTTCCACTGATTGATGAGCACTGTGATACGTAGGTGGTTTCTGGAGGGGGAGAGTGCTTTTGTGTAGAAGGGATGAGTTTGCTTTCTTCTGAAGGACTTTGATATTGCCAATTAGTAGCTGTGAGGGAAGTTTGTCTTCAAGAGGCATTGGCACAAACAGTTGAAATTTATAATTATATTCTTCAAAGCCCCATAATAGATAATACTAATTCGTTAGAACTTGTATGGTGAATGAAACAAGCCGCTTTCATAGTCTCCTTCTCCCTGAATGATTATTGAATAGAACAGATACTCAGATACCATATTTGAGGCAATTTCAGGATGGGAGGGATGGCATGAAAATTTAGGGATTTTTTACCCTTGATTATTTTCAGATACTTAATACTTCAAGTTTTCAGATCCTGCTTTCAAGAAGGAGGTTGGCACAGTAGTTTGCTGTAAAAGATTTTCAAATGATTATGTAAATGTGAATATTTATAATTTCTGAGAGTTTGGTATTACAGATTTGAGAATACTCAGATTCCAAGATGTCATTTTCATGTTACAGTTTCATATTTAGTTAGCAAAGAGAATGATTTTTATTTTTCTTTTGGCTCCATTAGGCTAAATAACTAGAATGTTAAAATGAGTTACTGTGGTGTATATTAGAGATTTAGCAGTGAAACTTTATTTTAATTTGATTGCCTATTTGAAAACTACTGATTTTTTAAAAACTCAAGAAATTTTCTCAATTTCTTTTGCTTGGAGAAGCTGTTGAGAAATTAGAAAAAATGTGATAATGTTAGAAGTTCTGACAGATTAGATGTTTGTCAAAGTGAATGCAGTATTCAAGATGGATTTTGCTGGGGCACTGGAAATATGTATTGAAAAAGCTACATATGGTCCCTAAATGGGGCATCCTAAAAGGCAGTTTGAAGGACACAGTACGGTGTGCCATGGCAAAACCAGGTCACGACCCACAGCTAAAAACTATGGTCAGCTGCAGATTTCATTTACAAATGTAGAAAAGGTCTTTACAAATATAGAAAAGCCATATGGAAAAATAAAGGTTGTTGTTCTGGGTATCCTGTCCTCAGCAATGTCCAAAAGCAGAAGATTAAGAAAACATCTATCAGTAGAGCAAGCACATCATGATTTGTTTTTTTTTTCCCATAACTAGACAGTCTCCAACAGTTGCAGCTCAAGGACTTTCTTATCCACTACTTGTTTTTGGTGCTTAATAAGCTTCAGTGAATTTCTCTTCAGTGAACTTCTTAGTAACTCTGAATTCAAGTCAGTTTTAGCATCTGCAGCCTTCTGCTGGCAACAGGTTCCACGGCTTTGCTAACTCCTGGGTGAAGAAACACATCCTTCTGCATGTGCAGCTTCCACATTCCGGCTTTATCCCAGGCCTCTCGAGCTTCTTTTAGTGGACCAGTGGTATTTAATATCTTCATTAATGACACAGACAAAGGGATCGAGTGCACCCTTAGCAAATTTGCAGATGGCCTCAAGCTGAGGAGTGCAGTTGACACACCTGAAGATCAGGAGGCCATCCAGGAAGACCTGGACAAGCCTGACGAGTGGGACAGTGGGAATCTCATGAAATTTGACAAGTCCAAGTGCAAGGTGCTGAGTTGTGTTGGGGCAACCCCTCGTGTCAATCCATGCTAGGAGATGAACAAATCAAGGGCAGCCCTGTGGAGGAGGTCTTGCGTGTGCTGGTGGCTGAGAGGCTGCACATGAGCTGCCTGTGTGCATTTGAAGCCCAGAAAGCCAGATATGCCCTGGGCTGCATCCACAGCACTGTGGCCGGCAGGACAAGGGAGGTGATGCTGCCCCTCTGCCCTGTTCTGGTGAGATCCCACCTGCAGTGCTGCATCCAGCTCTGGGGTTCTCAGCACAGGAAGGACGTCGATCTGTTGGAAGGAGTCCAAAGGAGGCCACCAAGATGATCAGAGGGATAGAGTGCCTCTCCCACATAAAAGCTAAGAGAATTGTTCAGCCTGGAAAAGAGAAGGCTTTGGGATGACCTAATTTTGGCCTTCCAGTAGCTGGAGGGAGCCTACGGGAAAGATGGAGAGGGACTTTTCACAAGGGCATATAGTGATAGGACAAGGGGGGAATGGCGTTAAGCTGAAATAGGGTAGATTGACATTAGATACAAGGAAAAAAACACTGGGAGGGTGGTGAGGCACTGGAACAGGTTTCCCAGAGAATTTGTAGATGGTCCATCCCTGCAAGGGTTCAAGGCCAAGTTGAATGGGGTTCTGAGCAAGCTGGTCTAGTGGAAGGTATCCTTGTCCACAGCAGGGGGATTGGAACTAAATGATCTTTAAGGACCTTTTTTCTTTTTGGAGGAAGACTGACCAGTTTCCTGTTCTGCTGGTTTCTGGATTCTACTCTTTTACAGTGCTAAGTTATCCACTCTCCACTTTCCATGAAGTGAGTCTTACCATGCTTTCTGCATGGATGTGAAACCACATGGACATTAGGGAGATCTTAAGATTCTACTTAGCTGTGTAGAGAAAGATCCTTTATGAGTCTGAAGCACTCATAGCTATCTAAATAGAGGTATACTCAGCATAATTTTTTAGCCGAGGCAGCACATATGGACCATTCCATTTTGAAAATTGTGAGCTTTGATTATAAACATTATAGTCATTTAAAGGAGGACTTAATTAACATAAGGTAGATTGATAAGACATAATAACATATATTAACATAACGTAGATTGCAAAAGATTTGGTTCCCATGCATTTCAGTGTATGAGTTTTAAATGATTCACAGTCAACTCGAAATCAAGTTACTTTTCACTGGAACTTTTGTGATACAGTTTTACTGAAATGTCAGTGAACCAAGAAATGTAGGAAGGAGAACACATATTTGAAGGAATAGCAAGCTATTAGTTAAAAAAAAAAAAACAAAAAAACCCCAAACAAACAAACAAAAAAGCATAGTTGATTACTGATATCTTTTCAATTTATTGTAGATTCATTTGAGCTAATTAAAAGCACACAAACATGATTTTGAAATAGGAAACAGTTGTGGTTCTGCTGTAGCGTTCTTTATATAATCTATTTATGCTCTTTTAATTACTGCACGTATGATCATTTTTATGCATTCTACATTTTTTTTCTGATTTATTGTTGCACAAATTTATATTCTTTTGAGTGGAACTGAAAAGTAATAAGTATGAAGTCTATTTTAAATATTTGTGTTCTTGTTTCCACAAACTTTATTTAGAAATACAGCACATTAAAGTCCAGTAAAGACCCCACCTTCCTGAACCCAGATCAACCACACTTCTGGGTAACTCCTTCCAAATTTGTCCCAAACCAGGACACTCATCCCAGTTTATATACTGGGCATGACAGTCTGTGGTGTGGAATATCCCTCTGGCACCTCCCTTGACCTGCTGCCCACACTGCTTGGGATGAAACCCAGGACACAATTGGCTTTCTGGGTCACCTGTCCCAGCTGTGCTCCCTCCCAGTTTCTTTTGCTGACCTTCTCACTGGCAGAGCATGAGGCAAAAAGAAAAGTCTCTGACTTAGGATAAACATGATTTAGCAAAAAACCAAAACATCAGTGTGTTATCAACACCATTCTCATTCCTAATCCAAAACAGCACTGTAACAGCTACTGAGAAGAAATTAATTAACTCCATCCCAGCTGAACCCAGGACACTGTCATAGCAGAACTCCCTCTAGGATGAGACTTCTGTTCAGCGTGTTCCAGTGCTGTAGAATCATAGAATGATTTGGGTTGGAAGGGATCTTTAAAGGTCATCTAGTTCCCACCAGGGATATCTTCCAGTAGCCCATATGTCTCAGAGCCGCATCCAGTCTGACCTTGAATGTTTTCAGAGATGGAGCATCCATCACATAACCTGTTCCAGTGTTTTACCACCATAAATGTTAAAGAAAATCTTCCTTAAATCTAGTCTAAATGTTCCCTCTTTTAGTTTAAAATTATTACCCCTTGTCCTTTTGCTATAGACCCTATTAAAATATCTGTCCTCATACAAAAGAGCTTTAAACTGGAAGTACTGCAGTACTCAAGAAAATTATTAAAACTGCTGCAAATACTTCAGAATTTTCACAAAATTTGTTTCCATTCCAGGAAAAATGGAAATCTCAAGGTGACATTTGTCCCCAGATCATCGTGTGTGTCTTTCTATGGAGCTTAAATAATTTAGTAGGAGTAAACCAGCAACATCTCCCACAGCTTTCATGAAAAAATTCCTGACTTTGACAGTAACAGAAAATTTTGAAAGTGGTAGTGAACTCCATAAAACCAGTTGTTTATTTTGTAAGTACCTTTGAATAAAGGCTCATTTAGTCCTAACTGATTTAATAGTGTGTGACACTAAACAAAACTGTCATTACTCATAATTTTTTTGCATATTTTTGCTTTAAATTCCAGCATTCAAGGGCTGATTAATGTCAGGCAATTGCCTGAGCAAGCCTACACTCTACAGTAAATAACACTTTTTAATTAGTCCTGATGTGGATTGGAGACCGAATATCTGATTAACATTCATAGCAGCAGTCGAGTGAACTTCATGAGTTGTGTGAGCCCGTGCATTGTGTAACCCGCAGTAACCTCTCAGTGTTACATACATCATGTCCATACACGGCCCATATATTGTGCTGATATTTGCATAGCTACTTCCCGAAGGCCCAGTAATTCTGAGAGGAGTGTGCTGAGTCAGACACAGTGTCTACTTATGCATTAATCCTGACAGGAATGATGTGTGGGCCTGCAGGCTGTTCAGGACCAGCCACTGGAAACTCGCCTAGGCAAATCAAGGAGAGTGCCCGTGCTACAGGAGTTCCTCTTAGTGTACCCAGGGCACTTTAAGGTGTGAGGATTTGTGTGACTCAAAATACCGTCACTGATGCTGGGGATAGTTATATAGGCAGGTGGCGGTGACAGGGTGATGCCATCTGCAGTGGGGATGTTGCCCAGAATTCTTCTAAAAAAGATGCAGCTCTAAGTCTTTTTCTAAGATTCCTTCACACCAAAGTTTTCTTTTAAAAATCGTTGGACAAAATTTTTGAAAGGAAAAATAGAATTGTCCAGTGTCTATTCTCTTTTGCTCCCTTGATTTATGCATTCAGGGATGTCTTTGGGGACACTCCGTTCTTGGTTGCAGAAATTGGTTCTAATTTTGGCAGATGGCAAGATCTGCAGTACCTGTGTGGAATTCCACTGGTCAAGCTTTCGGTGTATGATACTGTGAGTTCCATGTCAAAATTCTGAGCCCTGATGGCTGCAGATTTGAGTCTCTGAGACTGAGTTGCGTGGGCTTCGATTCAGGAAGCCAAAACCATCTTCCCCAAGCTCTGATGTTGCATATGGTTTTCCATGTTCAGATGGGTGGTACTTCTTGGGTGCTGGTTCATTCCACTCTCTTCAGGCTGCTGTTACGTATTTCTAGACTGGTTGGTGGTCATCTGTTTCCTTTGTATAGTTTCAGGCTGAGGGCTACTTACTTCACTGCACTACTTTTGTAAGAATGACATGCAAACAATTAAGATTAAAATTAAACCCTACATTATCAGTTATATGTGTGTGTATATATATATGTGTGTGTGTGTGTATATGTACATATATAATTAGATGATGGGCGCAACATGTGGTATAATCCAACAAAAAGATAAACAAATTTCTAGAGCCCCTCATAAGTTATTAACACAAAAAATGCAACTAAAATGCAAGCTAAAATCTCATTATTTCTTCTTTACTCACTCTAGTACAGTCAATTTTTAATGATTACTTTTAAAGAGAAATTCATCTTCTGTTGCTATTTTTATTAATTATGAAAAGGGATCCAGATTCCCAAATGCAAGTTGTTACAGAAATTCCTTTGAGATTCTGTGTCATTTATTGTCAGATATTACAAAAGAAGCATATGCCAATAATTTTCAGTAAGCTACCATAATTAGTTGTGGTGATTTAAGGTGCATGTGCATGCTATCTGCTGGTAGCTTGAAAACTGCAACTTACTATGTTAAAAATAATAAATACGTTGAACATGTTTGCAGATAATAATGTGCACAGCTCATAGTAATATCAACTCAGGATCTAGTCAAGATGTCTTCTAATATGGTGGCCAGTTATCTTTTCCTTTATTTGCCCCATAAACAATTATGTGTGGTTCGATGAGCTGTGGAGAAAGAAAAATGTAAAATTTATATTCTTTTCAGTGTAAGAAAATTATGTAATGTACATGTTACATACATACATTATTTACATTAGGAGCACTCCAAGAGATAGAAAAGAAAATATAAACAGAAGAAACAAATAAAGATCCTTTTTCTTTTTTTTTTTTTCTTCTTTCAAATGTCGTGAGCATACCAAATCACAATATTGGTACTAGTGTGGGGGAATAAAACCTGAGGTTTTAAAGAGTGCTAAAGTAATGGGCATATATCATCAGATAATGTAAAACCCAACTATAACATGCTTTTGGCCATTCATAACATCTGAAAATGGACCTCATGACTTATGTGAGGTGCAAAGTAGAATGGCTGTGAAATGAGGGGCAGACTGGTCTGTCCGGCAGTAAGAGAAAGGCAGTCACAGAGATCAGGGTTACTGTAGCCTTGAGCAATGGTAGTGCCTCACTCACAGCTCATCCTGGGTGGCCTGTTGTCAGGCTGGCAGGCTGCCATACAGGTAAATTTGAATTAGAAGTTTTCTACTTCTGTTCTTTTGCTGCTGTTTCACTGTGTCTTAAAATGTTCTGCTGTTCCTGTGCAAATACTGTCCCCTTGGTGCTTTTTCTTTCTATGATTTCATTCTGAATGTCTTGAATTTTTAAATATAGAAGATTGCTCTGTAGCAGGCTACTGATTGTCGTAGTAGTTCAAAAAATTGTTAGGTTTGTTTGGGTTTCTTTGTTGATTTTTAATAGAAACCAATTTATTGCATTTAGATAATGAATGATATATCTTGATGTATAAAAAAATTTAAGCCAAGGAATGGACTGGATTGGAAAACTGTATCCTTTTAGCCGTGTAGTTTTATTGGCAGATTTTCAGTCTCTGAAGTTATGCTTGACTTCTCCAGGTGGGAAAAAAAGTGGAATAATCTATTTTAAACTCCTGCCTGAGCTCAAGCAGAGGGGGTATACTCGCTCTTTTAAGCACGTCATTTAAATTAATATCCCATTTACTGCAAACAAGCTTGTTGGGAATAAGAGCAGTGGTTGTAAAGTGCCAGAACCGCTCTTGGTTGTAGCGCACGCAGTGAGTCCTTCTGCTCAGCTGAGCTTTGACACAGAACAGCAGTTAATGGAGTAACGTTCACTCTGAATAAATAAATACTGGCCTTTCCTTTTCGCCAAGTGAAAATGATCACCAGCCAGCTCAGATGTGGTGGCGTAGATTTTGCCATTGCTACAGATTTAAATGGCAATATTTAAAATAATTATTTACTTAACTATTCTGTGTAACAAGGTGACAGAGAGTGACTATGTGTGTGTGCCAGAAAATGCAATGAGTTTGATTAAATGTTTGTGACTCTTCAGGATGGAGGGTGAGTCATCCACTTATAGTCAGTACTAAGAGTTCAGTTGAGACAATGAAAATATGTTGGGGAAAAAAAAAAAATTGTTTGCAAGCTGTGCTATCTCAGATATATTAAGAGTTTAGTTTTTATTTGGCTACCAAATTGTGTTTGTTCTTCAGGATGACTGCTCACTGATAAAGACTAAATACATAATTTCATTACTTATTTATTTTCTGTATGATACCTCACTTCCCTTTCATCATTCCTTTGTATTTTTTGTTAAAAATATTTTTTTTTAGTGTATCAGGTGTTTCCTAATCAAGGCATGTTAATGAAAGACAAAAAAAAAAAACAACAAAACATGAATTAGTGGGAATAGAAGCATGACAAGAAATGCCAGAACTCTTGCCTTTTGCACTTCCTCCATAGGTGAAGTCAAACCAAGCAAACTGGATGATGTGCTACAATGACTTAGTTTACCCAGCTGTCCAAGTTAAGGTACTTTCTCTGTTTTGGTGGGCAGTGCCACCACTTTGCAGACGCACAAATGGAACTACCAAGTATTTGAGCCATCGTGTAGCATCAAAATGAGTTTCGTTCCAAAGCTTTTGTGCAAATGGCACATCACATTTGCCTGTTTCACTTCCTAGTCAGAGGAGAACTGATCTAGATTGTCTCTTGTTTACATAGCATTTGTAATTCAAGTAATAGCAGTGCTTTATAATTAGGGAGTTTGTTCTTTTCGTTTTCTTATTCATGAAAATTGCTGTTGCTTTGTCTTGTTTGATTACTGTTGCACCTATTTAGAAGCTTGACTATTTGCCTATTACAAATATAGACAGGAGAAGAGGTTTGTCTGTTTTATTTATTCTCAAAGATGAGATTGTGTACCTGAAAGGATTCCAAAGTAAAATTTTGAAATTCCACTTATCCTTTATACTTCTCCTGTATTCTGTGTAGACAGGATTTAAGCTCTAAGCTGATGAAAAAAAGTACTGCTAAAGCCTCTCTGTCAATAAGAGGAGAATCCTAACTCAGAAAGGACGTCTTCATATGTGAGGAAACACAAGTACATGCAGGATTCTGGATCTCTTTGTGTAAAAAATAAACTGTTCTCTAAGACTTGGAACACTAGTAAGACTAAAGGCAAAAATTTCAGAATCTGTCTCTGCTCTCTGAGATTTTGCACTAAAATTTGTTATTTTCATCAAAACTCAAGATACTACCTTTTATTCTGTTTTCTAATAACAGAAAATAATGATGTGTAGGAAAAAAAATTACTTGAATAACAAATATTCATGGAACAGTCTGCTGTGAAACTGTTCCTCTCTTAATGAGAATTTTAGCCAAAATTGTTGCGTTTGGCATCTGCTAGAATCAGTTTGTGTTTCTGCACTCGTAAGTAGGCTGGCTCTTCCTTTCGAAAACCTTGCATTTTAATCTTTTCAGCTCCTAGTGTTTAAAAATGCTGTTATAAAACTCTAGCCATTACAGCCTCAAAAAATACCTAACCACTGTAAATTAAAACAATACAAGTATTCTCGAACATGGAGATATAATTAACGTTCCGTCTTCTACTGGAAGTTGCATCTGCGATGAGACTATAAATAAAAAGCATTTTTAATTTATGGTGGTTTTCTTCTTTATATCTCTCATTGCGGAGTAGGAAACATAATTATATTTGGACTTGAACAAGAAAAAACAAAACAAAACAAAACAAGTTCATTGCAATCAGTTACTGGATTGCATGAAGCTGGCTGTCCTGTCAAAAGAAGAGCTCCTGTCCTTGACTCTGAATTCATAACTCACTCTTCAAACCTTGTAGGAACTTGCTGAGTGTATGTTCGTTTCCACTTCCAGCAGGTTTCTTTTGATGTCATTGCCAGTCATCCAGTCCGTAATGGCCATGAACATCAGATGCTGCATAATAAGAAATGCTTCAATGACATTTTTTGGCTAGATTAAACTGGTGAAAAGACAGCTGCCAAATTTGTGTATCCCTGTAAGCTTTGTATTGTTTAAAAGAAATGTAGTAGATGCCAACATTGAACACCTACTACTTACCAAAGAGAAATTTTGTTTCCTTTCAAATATTCAAAATTACACATATATTACGTTTAGGTTAGAGGTGAGCCTCTGAGAGCTAAGGAAACAGGGGTAGATATACTAACATAATTGTGTGTGTCAGTGCATCTCTGTTTCTGTTCTGGTTATGTATGGCCCTTAAAATGAGATATTCTGATTTATTTTAGAATGGAAATAACACAGTATTCTTCAGAAACTTGGGGGTGTGCAAATGTCCTTCTCTGTAATGACACTAGAAAAGTAGAATGACTCCTTGTTCTGAGGGGAAAATCCTCTTTTACAAAAAATGAAGTCCCAGGAGGGTCTGGTATCATTCTCTAACTTCAGGGTCTGTATATGAAACCAGCTTCTACTCTGGGAGTGTGTGTCGTGTCCACAAACATGAGCTGCCTTCAGACAATTGGTAGGACCTGCCCCTAGACCCCTCTTTAAGGGTAGTGTTGGGCGTTCTGAGCCTGCTGCAGGCATTGCGATTGTTCCTCTGTTGGAAGGCACAGGAGCGTTTGGTTCTCTGACTGGGAGGAGAAAGTGCCTTCTTTAGAGAAGGGTGGTACAGCTTCCTCTGAGTCAGTCAGTAGCAGTCATTTCTAAAATACTGGTGTTCATCAGTTACTCCTCTATGTAATTCCTTGAAAAATTAGGTTAGAGAGCAAAAAAAAAAGAGATGTCTACCGTAAAGCCTTGGAAACAGATTTGATCCCGGACAGTAAGGAAGCAAAGTGTTTGTGCAGTGTTTGACCTCCAACTGACCAACACAGAGTTTCAGCTGCAGCAGAAGGGATTCATCCATGTCCTAACAGGGAAAAGAATGCTGAAGGGAGAAAGGATGGCATGGCTGGCAAGTTATTGTTTGATGCTTCCTCATGAGTCCATGAACCTAAAGCCTAATTAAACAATGCCTGGTGCATCTTTCTTCCCTCTTGACTAGGACAATATCCTTTTCTGCTGTAATAGTAATCCAGCATCAATGAAAGAAAATGTCAGTCACTTTGATGAACTTCCCAGCAGAATTGAACAAACCAGAAGCAAGAATGCTGGGGAGAGAAACTGAACTTTTAATATATTTAGCAGAGCAAGAACAACTATTTATAGTCCTTCTTTTATTAAAACTGACTTAAAAGATCTGTTGAGATTAGTTCAGTATCATTTCTTTATTGTTTCGCAGAGTGAGACATCAAATATTTTGACTGCAAGAAAAGGCTGATTCTTTAAAGTCTTACTAAGGGTAACATCTGGATGGATAGCCGGGCCCAGAGAGTGGTGGTGATTCGAGCTACATCCAGTTGGCAGCTGGTCGCTAGTAGTGTCCCTCAGGGATCTGTGCTGGGACCAGTTCTGTTTAATATTTTTACTGATGACATGGATGAGGGCATTGAGTCTTTCATTAGTAAATTTGCAGACGACACTAAGC
>VZTF01002689.1:1500458-1582398 GCA_013397755.1 Cnemophilus loriae
AAGAGTGATAAAGTATTGGAATCGTCTGCCCAGGGTGGGGGGGGAGCCACCATCCCTGGATGTGTTTAAAAAAAGATTGGATGTGGCACTCAGTGCCATGGTTTAGCTGAGGTGGTGTTAGGGCATGGGTTGGACTCGATGATCTTGAAGGTCTCTTCCAACCCAGTGATTCTGTGATTCTGTGATCTGTGAATTCAGCAAAATTTACAGATTTACTAACTGAACTTGAGACAATTACTTGAAAAAGTTATATAAAGGCTCAGGGCTTATGTCCTTCTGCCTTTCTGGATTGTACCTTGTCTTTTAAGTTTTTTAATTATCGATCAGCAGTCTGAGGTCCTGGCCAAACTGCAGGGCACCTCCTCCTCTGTGCTCCATGGCCCTGCTGCTGGGGGCACAGATGGAATGCATTGCAACTCCCTTCCAGGCTCTGCAGTCCAGGTTTCCTGTCCCTCATGGAGTCAAAGATCTTGTGCCAAGATAAAATCTCATTTGTTTACCTGTCTTGAAAATCTGAAAGACTTCTGTGTCTGCTAGTTTTATTGTAAGCTGATCTTTCCTGTGTACACCTAATATAACCTTAAATCTTTTATTTAGTGCCATGATGAACCTTGAATTCCCTGTCTTTAGAGTCTCTTTTCTCTTCTAATTTATTGCCTGTCTCTCTCCATCTGCCGATAGTTTTGGTTGCTAGATTTCCCGTATGAACTGATAATAATAAGCCAATAATGCTGTAAAATGCATAAGAAATAGCATCCAACTTGTCTTACTGTAATAATCTTCTTACAGTCTAGTCTGCCTCAAATGAAGAGTGTAATCTAAGTGCATATTTGTCTGCAAAAGAAAATGAAAAGTCAGAGATGTCTTCCTCAGCCAAGTTTTTACCCTTTGTAATTTTTCTTAAAAAAATGCGAAAAATGTATCTATTGCATGACATTTTTAGGAAACAGAAAAAATATATGTTTATTAAAGAACTTCAAATAATAGTTGTGTTTCAATCTTCTGTTATCATGTATTTTGCTGGAGCTGTTATTATGGACTCATTGCTTGAAATTTTGAGTGTTTATGAATCTTAGGAAATAGAAGTATATTTCTACTCTTCTGTGTTCGTGGGAGAAAATTTGTGACTTATTGTGGTTTAAGCCTAGCTGGTAACTAAGCTCTGTGCAGCTGCTTGCTCACTCCACACTCCCTCCTCCTCCCAGTGGAACGGGGAAGACAATCAAAAGGAAAACTTCGTAGGTTGAGATAAAAATTTAATAATTGAAAGTAATACTATTAATATTAACATTGACATTTACATTAATAATAATAATAATGTAGATTAAAAAAAAAATACAAAACCCATACAGATAAACCCCAAGAAAAACAAGTGATGCACAATACAGTTGCTTACTACCCACTAGCACATGCCAACCCCTATTCCCTGGGCTGTGGGTGGGTGGGGGGGGGAAAGTGAGTGAGCAGCTGTGTGGGGCTCAGCTGCAAATGGGCTTAAAACACAACAGTTCTTTCTGGCACCCAGTGTGGGGCCAGTGTAGCAGGCCCTCGAATCCACAGTCTGGTAATCTTCGCTATTCCTCTCCTCCACCTGACTGGGGGCAGGGCCCTCTAAGCTTGATCACAAGATTCCTGACTTCTTTCTCATAGAAGTGGACCAGGACGTCTTTCCGTAGAGTCAGTAGTATAATCAGCCCTTCCATTCTGCCTGGGAAACTGTCTACTGGAAGCTGGAGCAAAAACTTTGCTCAAAGAACCCCCATTTGTGATTGCTTTTCCCTGCCATTCCCACAGCTGTGCTTCTAGGGTCGAGGCATGCTTTCAGTCCCACTTCCTCATGTCCTCTCCATGGTACCACTTAAACCTCAACATTTGTTCTTAATCACCGTCTCTTCCTTTCCTTTCCCCTTTTTTCCCAGCTCTTCCCTTCCTATTTCCTTTCCCTTTGCTCCACTTTCCTTTAGTGTAGGATTCATCTGTGCTAATTTATTCTAAAATATAGCATCTGCTAACAGTTTTATGCTGATCAAATTTTTTTTGAGCTTTAACTCATTGGAGAGCCAGTGTTCATAAACAGATGTCTTTGTGCCTTCTCTGGACAAGTTATTTTTTAATTATTTCATGACGTTCTCTGTATTTCTTTCATAATTACTGACTTGCATGTAGCTCTGAATAGAGAGCTTTTCATACAGTACCAGCTTTTTGTGTAATACTTCCCACAATATTAACTTCCTCCATAATGTATCTGATGAATGAGCTGATTAAATAATTTAGTTGTTTGATAAAATTTATTTGTAAAATTTACAGAGACAGTGAGGTCTATTGTGGAGTCTTTGGAAAGAACACAGGAATGACAATGAAAGTAGACAGCAGTGAGATAACTAGGAAGAAACTTGATGTTTTGAGATACCTGAATGTATTCAAACCAAAAAATTTGCAACTACATTATCTATTAGCACTTGATTTCAGTATATTTCCAGATTTTCTATTTTTTTTTTTTTTTTTCTTTTTCACGAGCTTTTGTGTGTTTAGGTAACGTTCTTTGGCATAAAATTGTTTCAGTTGCTGTCTGAGTTTGGAACATGTTGGAGATACCGTTTCAGTCTACTTAATATTGAAAGCATTCTAGAATACGTACATGCAGTTGAGTTACTATGTGGAATAATCTAAGTATGCTTCACTCCCTTACAATGCCTGAGGGAAGACTTTACTGCAAATTCCACATTTTCCTCACATTTTAATTGTACAGTACCGCATAGTTCTAAGACTAAGGTTTGTGTATTTGCCCATGGTGTAATGTAGGCTAGTTTTGGTTTTTCTCCATACCAGTGTAATTTGTGAATTAATTTCCTCAGTCATTATTTAAGTTGGAGGGTTAATTTCATCCATGATAAAACAGGAATCTTGTCTTGCCATATGTACCATGTGTTTTTGTCATTTTCTTTTGAAATAGATGCCTTGGATGTCCTTCAGGTCCCCTTGTGTTGTACAAAGATTAGCAGCTGCAGTTCAACAGCCCTATTGGTTAACCAAGAAAGTTTGTGTTTTAACCTTTATTTCACTCAAAGACAGTAAGTTAAAATAATATATAAAACTGCCATATACTTAAATCCCTAGTCCTTCTAGTCATTAAGATTTTAACAAAGTCATATCTTAGATTTTAATTTTGTTCTACTTCCAGAAAGGAATTTCTGCTTCTGGTGAAAAGTGGCCTTGTGCTACACATCCAGTATCTCCAGTCCTTCCTGTGTCCTGTACTCTCTCTTGTTTCCCCCATCTCTGCCATTACTGGAGTTTTGAAGAAGGACAAGTGACAACTAGCAATTCAGACTGAAGCTGTTTTGGGCATTTTTTAAATTTAGGTTTTGGATAAGTTTGTAATATAGGGTGAGTAATAAATCAACATGCATAACAGGTGGCAGAGGAGATTTTCTGAACATTTTCTTTCCTCTTCGGTAGAGGGCAGTGATTTTAGGTCACAATCTAAAAAAGATTCTTTACAAAGGTTATTTTTCAGCAAGAATGTATAACAAATGAGTAGGCATTTGTTTAGCAAGCCATTGACTAGCCATGCTTGGTTTTTCATTGTTTTCAAAAGTTCGAGTTAACAGACACTTTTCAATGACATGATAAATTTACCTGATGCAACTTTGAGCCCTTCGTCCCTGAAGACTTACTGCAATGCCAATCCAGTGAAGACATTCAATCTGTTGAGGAAGAAGAAATAATTACCCCATTGCCAGAAAAACAGCGGCCTTCCTCAGGTTTAGAATGATATGTGTGGCAGTAGTGTAGGGTGCCTTAGTGTATTTTTAGTTGTGATTAATGGGAGGTATACTTCCAAGACCCTAAAAAATCAATGGAACTTTTGGTTTAAAGTTTACTTGTAATACATTTGTAATTAATATGTCCTGCTGGGGATGCTACTGTGCTGTGTCTTTATTTTCTTTCTAAAAGCTTTACCAAAAAAACCCTGAAACCAACATATTATTTGTTAAGCAGAATTTTTGACTGCCTAGATTGATTTCAACATAAACATTATGAATAACTTAAATGCTGCAAAAAGGAGGAAAGCCAGAGACACAGGCAGCTATGAAGGCTAGTTCTATTTTTCCTGTATGATACAAACCAATATAATTATACACTGTTATCAAAATGTCATTGTGCTCATATTCCCAAAGAGATTCAGTAGCATTATGGGTGCAACTCTTTCATAGTGCTACAGAAGAGCCTATTGATCACTCCAACTCTCTAAAGAATGTGAAAAAGCTCCCTTAAAGTGCATAGATCTTGTGTTTCCCCTCTGCAAAAATGACTTTTGTTCTGCAAGATTAGGGAACAAAATAAGGTCCCTCTGCTTTAGTTGCATGTTTTAATTTTAAATTTGTCCTACAACTTCGGGAGTTCTGTACATGACTTGACTCGCATAATGGCACATGATTTTTCATACCATAGTTTAAAACATTTTTATAAAACTATTTCTCATACTAAATATGAGGCAGGAAATAGAGTTGCTGGGTATTATTACTTAAACAGATAATTCAAGGTGTTGAGCAGTGTGAGTAAATCGTATATGAATCTGTTCAGTACTGGTTTTCGGATATTTTAGGTAATCGAGTGGCAGCATGTGTGTTAAATAAAAATTAGCTTAGTTGGAATAGGGTGTGCACCGTGTGAAAACTGCCTAGAAAACAAGGATTCCCACTGCTGTAGAAAATCTGTGATGTTGTGGATTTTTTTATTCCATGAAACAGAAACCAAGCCTTACCAAAAAATGAAGGGATTGAAAGAAGCTTTTGTCTCAGAAGAGCAGTCAGAGAGAAAGGTCATGGCAGAGTAGATAATAGCACTGAAGTCTGTGCTGTACTCAAAAATATGTATCAATGAGGAAAAAATTAATTTAGCTCGGGATACTGTCCTTAATTCTGTCCTCTTTTTAAGTAACCTTCCAGAGGAATTGGTACTTTCTAACAAAATATGTTTTTCATAAAATTGCCAGCTAGCTCTAATGAGTGTTGCAGTGGGTAGCAGAACAACGTTGATGACAGGAAGGCAAATGTTTTCTGTATAATAGGGATTCCCAATTTTACATTGCTCTGTGGTAAAAGTGGAAGATCTGCAATGTAGGTCAGCATGGCATCAATTCTAGAAAATTAGAGTACAGACACTTCCTCTCAAATCAGTCAAAGCATCTGTCAAACTTCACAAGTTAGAAATAATGTTGACATGCGAAACTATTTTGCATTGCACAAAACAATCACTGCTTTTTGTTGTGGTTCTCAATAGCTCTCATACAAAAAACATCTAAAAATTCATGGGTGAATGTAAAACTTGCTCACTGACTAGACTGTAAAAATTACATTTCTATATCTTTAATATTTCATGCTTTAGTCAAGGCATCAGATCAGAAACTTGGTTTGAATTTTAGAAAGAATGAATCTTTTTAACATTGTCATATGGGGGAAAATCACAAGTATTTCCTTTCATCTTTCACTGATGCTTAGTACAAAATGTGGGTTGTCTGTCAGCCACTTACAGAAGTGAGGCCACAATCCAGTACAATTCCATGACCTATTAACATAGATGTATTTCTGAGATCCTAACTAAAGTAAGTCTGACTCATCTCTCTCTGTGTACTTCCAAGTTTCTTTCTGGCACATGGAGCATCTACTAGGCACTCAGATTTTATATCACTTCCTGTGTGTGGTTTTTTTGTTTTGGTTTGGTTTATTTTTCCTATTTTTTTTTTTCTCCTGATTTGCATCCTAATTGCCAAGTCTTCTTTGTTTTCTAGCTAGATTAGTATTTAGTTCTGGCTTATTTGGTTGAAGTAATGGCATGTACTTCAAGTAAAGTAAGCATCAATCTCTGTTAAACAATAGGATCCCCTTTAAGACAGACGTATATGAAACAATCCTGTGAGCTTAAATGTATTTTCCTCTTTTACTTTGTGCCATACATTCATGTTTATTCAGACACTGGCTTTTTACAGCTTTCAGGTCTTTTTTTTATTATTATTTTTGGTGTTTGAACTAACTAGAGCCATTGTTTCATTTCAGTTTGGAAGACGTTACATTGAAGACCTTTTTAATGATTTTCGAGATGGACGAAGACTTCTGGAGCTCCTGGAATGCCTTACAGGCCAAAAACTTGTATGTGTTTCTTAACACATTTACTGTATATTGAAGTCTTAATGTTGTGATAATTGCAGTAGGTGATATTCACTAATTTCTGCCAGTGATGAGCACCTGTGGAAACTATTTTTGGGGGTCTGAATAGGTTTCAGTTTCATTTGAAATTGAGGAAACATTGTGACTGAGAGCTGTATTAGACAGTAACACTTTGCTAGGCATATACTTGAAATGAAAATATTCTGCTTTATTGTATGCACTTCCTAAGTGCGCCACAGAGAAACGAGACTGAGGCAGGGTTCATTCAGATATCTAGGTTTTAGCTGGGGTAGAATTTAATGTGTAGAACTAGAATTTTTTTCTGATGTCATACATACGGTGCATCTATTGGAGGTGTACATGTCTGAAAAGAGAGCACTGCTTGCTCTTACTGGCCTGGACATTCTAAAGTGACACAGTCACACACATTTTTTAATGCCTTTTCTGGTGTTCCTGGTAGGACTTTTTAAGTACAGGATCTTCCTCTGAAACTTTCTCATAGGAAGGCTGGGAGATTGAGAATCAAAATCCAGACATAATATACTTGTACATAAATATTAAACTGATGCCTATCTGTTTAGTTGCCATAGCAATGTTCTTAGATTGTGCCATGCAGAAGACAACTAATCATGATAAAAAAATCCGGAATTACCTAATTTTATATGCATTTCAGTGATTTCTTCACTGAAAAGATTCAAGGTACCAAATTACCTTCTAACAGTGGATCCAATTTGTTTCACAATTGACTTTATTTCATGTTAGGAAGTTGCATAAGCGCAGTGTATGTTAGTATTTTGTTCTTAATAAGTTATGAAATAGAAAACTACAGATGTCATATAAGATTTGAGTTACATATAGTGTACTCTAGATTCTGATTTTGGACAGTCAAGTTTGGTTTACTTTCTTTTTAGGCAAAAGAAAAGGGCTCCACAAGGGTTCATGCTCTGAACAATGTCAACAAAGCAATCCACGTTCTGCAGAGAAATAATGTAAGTATTCAGCCAGAGAGGCTCAGAACAGCCTGTAGACAGCACATAAAGTGCTTTTTAGGTGTTGAATCAAACACCTTTGGTCTGTAGTATAAAAGTACTGGAGTCAAAGCAGCTTTGTCAATGTGGCTTGGATACTTTGTCATTCAGCATCAGGGTCAAATGTGTAATAAGGAGTTTAAAATCCTCTTCCAGCAAATTTTGGATAATACATTTATAATGGATGCTGTCTGAAGACAGATCAACCTGCATGATTTTATTCTAATTCATGGTATATAAATAAACTGTTAAAAGTTAAATACAAGAAGTCATCCATAGCTGGTTACAAGATGCTGCCTATCAAAATATTTACTCACAATCTCTGACAATTATGAAGTCTGAAAACCCAAGGCTTTTCCTACAATAATTTTTTTTTGTTAAATTTCAAAGACATCTCTGACTCATGATTCAAAACACTAATCATATCGATATCACTTTCAATTCTACTTTGCAAAGATTGATTTTTCAAGCCACTATCCTGTGCATCATTCTTGAGTAAATATTCTCATATTATCTTCCTTATGCAGGCATCCTAATGGACCTATAATTTTAGCAGACATTTCCTCTAGCCAACTAACTTTATCATGACTCTCCTCAAGAATAAATTCAAATAAACTATAATACTTGCTTAAACTTAACAGTAAGAGGTGACAGAACAAAGATAATGCATTCTGTGCTGTATATTATATTGGATTTCTTGATAGCTGCAGGAGGCCACTAACGCTTGAGTTCAAATGCTGAATAAAGTTATTGATTTTATAAATCTAAGGTAATCCATCTAAGGATTTGTACGTAAATGGAAGTGACCTTACAAGACTGGCATAAAGACCTCCATCTTGATTTTTCTTTTTATTTAATGGAATTTTATGTAAATAAATAGAAGAAAAAGCTGCTAATTATTCAGAATTTGCAACATTTGACGTTATGGGGAAAAAAAATCATCACTGCATTATTTCACACTATACAAGAAGGTTTTGATTGCATAACTGGTTACAAATGATCATAGGAAATGCATTTTGAAGTATTCAATGCCTATCAGCTGAATCCACTGGTGTGCTTTTCACTGATTTTCCAGAACACAGTAATAGTCCCTTTCAAATCTGGGAAGAAAACAGAGTATTCCAATTTTAGAAGATAGAAGAAAAAACATGATTTTAGAAAGTGAAGTGGTTATCCAGTAGCCATCATATTCATGTAATGAAAACCTTGTAAACTATATAAAAATTAGTATAGTATATATATACTGTATCTTGTCAATATGAAGTCAAAAGACCTGCCTCTGAAATAGTTTCCTTAACAATAATTTGATGAGTGATTTCTGTGGGACATCAGGAATGCAAAATCAATGGTTCTAAAGTGAATTAAAGCCTGTGAGTAGTCTAGATTTTTCTTCTGGTATGTTCCATCTTTCCTCTGAGGTTCTGTAGTCATCTGGGAGGTAGCATTGAGATTAGCTGCACTGGTTAGAGCATGGTGCTAATATCACCAAGGTTGTGGGTTCAATCCCTCTACGGGCCGTACACTTACGAGTTGGACTTGATGATCCTTGTGGGTCCCTTCCAACTAAGAATATCTGTGCATTGAAAAATGCTGCTGCTTCCAGTCAATCCATTTCACAGGGTTTTTTTTATGAGCATAGAAAAGTGATAGTGTTGGGGGGTGTAGGAAGCTTCGGTTGGTGTTTGGACGGTCGGGACAAACGGAGACGAGAGATCTCTGAAGTCAGGTCTTAGAGCATGAGGTTTATTACGAAGGGCGTGGGTACAGGGGGCCTGCTTAGAGCTGCCAGCCGCAGCTCGGATCAGGCCAGAGAAGTAAAGGAGAGCAAGAGAGAGAGAGAGAGAGCTGAAGAGAAAGAGTGCAGAAGTCGAGAGTGAAGTAGTAAAGAGAGTAAAGAGTGCCGTAGAAGTTCTTTACAATACAATAAATCATCTTCTGTGTTGAATATTCTAATTTTCATCAACCAACCTAGTACAAGATACAAATCCTATAGCATTTACATACAGCCTATAAGAATCATTGCATTACNCAGGGGGGATGTGAGGGGTGGGGGTTTGCCTCAATGTAGGCTTAGATCTCCCTGTGGCAAACTGGGCAATGTTCCTCTGCTTCAGTAAAACAGACGTGGGCTCTGTGTGTTCAGGCTTCCACTTCCAAAAATGGATTTGGTCTGTAGAATACGCAGGCATTGCCCTAATAAACTTTGTAGGGTGTCACTTGCTGTGTGGGACTCCACTTTAAATTTAGCATGTAAAGTCTAAGTTTCATTTGAGAAGTGTTCCAAGACATTGATGGTTAGAATAAATTGCCAGTCCCATATGCTTTTAATACAAAATGTGGAATTCTTAAAAAAAAAGAACTCTTTGATTTAGAGTTCTTGATAAAATATCTAATTTGTGGTTTGTAAAAATGACCTATACATAGCTACATTAAAAAAAAAAAAAAAACAAAGCAGTTTGTTCTGAGGGTGCAAAACCTTAGTCAATTTGCAGATTTAACTTCAAATAACTTCAGAAGTGCAGTAGAGACTGCAGAATGTTTGTGACATTTTGTGTCACAACAGACACAACTGTTTGTGACAGTTTGTGAAGGAATGGGGTACTTTGCCATAAAAAACATCAGTTCTGACCATGAAAAATTGCATCTATGAAACAGTGAGGATGCCAATTTTAGAGTCATAGTTCTATTGAAATGTGCAGGACAGCTTATAGCCTTGCATTCATAACCCTGAATTTGGCTTCTTTATTCAGATAGCATCAAAAGTAGGGGAGGGTGAAGGATCATTTCCCATGTGGAGGAAAGAAAATTCCATGGTGGTAAATAGTGATGCATTATGAAATTGCAAATGCATGATAAAATTATGCAAAACAACATTACTGGATGAACTATTGTGGAAAAGACTTGCTTAGATCACAATCACTGCTTTATCTGTATGCCAGAACACATCCTGTGTATTTCATTACACATTATAGAATTTAATTAAGGAAAAATAAGTTCTATTTTAATCTAAATACGTAATGTCTTGGGTTTGTAGGTTCTTAAAGAGTCTGGATATGTGTGTGTTAACTTTCAGAAAACTACATTACGTAAGGTAGTATAAAGCAGGGTACAGGAGTTTTTCTGTCTGTGTGATTTGTAATTGTAGAAGCTTAATATAAAAGATATTTGAGTTATTATAACTGTTAATTTTATGTTTCATAACATGCTATAACTGGAATAATTGGAACTCCAGATCACTGCTGGTTTTTTTTCCAGAACATTAATTGTGCCATTTATGAAATGTGAGTTGTGTGTTTATGGAACAACAGAAACCAAATTGGAAGTTTACCTTAGCCTATCCCTTCATGTCCCTCCAACCTCTTATGCTTGTTATTAATCTTTTACAATTATTTTTTGTTTCTATAATAGGTTGATTTGGTAAACATAGGGAGCTCAGACATTGTGGATGGAAATCATAAGCTGACCCTTGGTTTAATCTGGAATATAATCCTCCACTGGCAGGTGAGTGGCGCTGCTCCTTACTTCCCATGAAGTACCTTTATTCCACTGATCTTTTCCCCATTATTATCCAGCAATAACCTACAAAGTAAACATAGACATTGCAATGTGCTAAATCAGCAAGTACTATGGCAGTCTGCTTACATATTATCAAGGATATTGAGAATATTAAGAAGATAAAATAGTTTTTATAGCGCTAACAGAAACTTCTTTGACTGTAATATCACAGTCAGATCTTGCAAGATGATATACATGAGTTACCCTAACGAAAATGGATAGACAAAGCCAATGTGGATATATAGCTCTCATGGTCACTTTTCTTTTTAGTATCTTAGAAAGAGTGACTTTTATATTTTAATGAAATAATCACATCCGTTGCTTTTTGCTGCTGACCCATCCTGCCAAGAATTATTTTTAGAACACTACAAAGCTGCTAGACTGCCTATTTATTGAAGCAGATGTGGTTCATTTAGCTTCCTTTCTCTTTAGAGAGAAAGGGGGGTTTGTGATAAGGATCTCATAAAAACTAGCATGCTAGATGAGGACACTTAACAAATTCTGAGATGGCAGTAAAATCAAAATTCAAAAAGATCTAGCATTTAGATGCTCTGAATCCATGTGTTTATATGAATCTGGGCTAAGAGTCTGTCCATTAGTGTTGACTATGTTCCCCAAGCAATAATCCACAAGTTTTTCATAAAATAACAAGAAAAGGTGGTGGGAAACAAAGCTTAAAAGACTTAAAAAACTAAATACTTCTATCAAAAATCAGATATGTATCATTCATCCAAGTAGGGAACATTTTTATTCTAATTTTACAGGACAACAGCAACAGAAAAAAGCTGTAAATAGTTAACTCACTTCGTCCCTTGCCTGCCTTTTCAATATTCCTCGTTTAATTGCATAAAATTGTTATAAATTACTTATTAAGAGCAGATGGAATATGATACCTAGCTGTGCAACTTTTACCAATAATCCTTGAATCAGTATGGTTTAATTTGTATAAATTATGGACTGAGATGACTATTCATGTTCAAATTAATATTTTGTTTTCTTCATATTTTATCCTGAAGCAAAGTGTTAAAGATGTGCTTTAGTATTAGCTGTGTACTTACTAATTTCTTTTCAATTGTTCCCACCATTCCTCTTACATGTACTTGCACAGACACACAGAAGACACAGGTTCTGGTGTAGCCTGATGAGCTTTTTGACAGCAGCCATGTCAGAAACAAAACCCTTTTGTTTGCAGTGCAAAGCAAAATCTCAAGCTTCATCTTGAGCCTAGTGATAACTGTGATGGCAGCTGCGATGGTACCGATGGCTTCAGCTTGAACTACCCGTGGATGAAAGGTCCAAGGATCAGATTTACAAAGCAGTGATTAAAAATGTGACTCTTTGTCAGCATAGTCGTAATGGTTCAGTCCAAGTTTAGTCTATACTTGCAGTTCTGTGATGCCTTAAAGATCTAGAAATAAAACAACGCACTTTTGAGATAATATTAGTATAGGAGGTAATGTAAAAGCTGGTCCTTAACTGTCAGCCTCCAGAGGCAAGCATGGAAAAATGCCCACCCCTTATAGGGCGAATACAGTTTTATAAGTTTAGCAAATTAGCATAATTGACAAGCATTCCCAATTAGAAGCACAAGTAATGAGGTAATCCCCCCTCTCTTGGTTCCACCCTTTGCAGAGCCGCCCCCCACCCCTCACCTTTAGATACTAACTATACTTTGTTTATGAGGAAGTGTCTCAAGATGCTGTTTGAACCTTGGTTCCCAGAGGATTTAACCTTGGTCCCCAAATTAGGACTGGGGCCTTTAGGAACTTATTCTGTCTTTCCGTCTAACAGAGAAGGTGAAAAGCTTGCTACATGTAGTTATACAATAATGGGCTACAGAGCTACAAATATGTAAGAATATATAAAAGCAAAAAAAGCAGTAATCAGTTTGGTATCACTGTGTTTCAGTTTGTTCTCGTCGTGAACTACTGAAAGTGACCTGCATCTTCTGGACTTCTCTTTTTATTCAAATTTTTGTAAATAAGATTCTAATTTGGTTAGACTTCAATTTTAGTTTTTTTTCTAAAGAGTAGCTAAAACTTGATTGGCAAAAAGAAGCCATTATTAAATAATAACCCTATTGCTGTTGCTTAATGATGAGTAATTTTAAAACAAAATAATATAATGACAGATTTCTATGTAGACTTTTCTCCTTAAAATAACCAAAACACTCAGCAGCCATTTGTTTGCTGCCTATTTTCCTCAAGGTATTGGAAGAGTTCAAAGTAAATTTGCTTATTTATAGCTCTGTGGAGAAAGTCTCTGTTCCTTTCCAGATTTTCTTTCAAGTTTTGAAGTTATTTGCATGCTCTAGAATATGTTTGTGATTGTTCTGCCCTGTTTATAGGTAGGTATGATCTTACATACTGACAGCACTTATGGTGAAACACGGCTGTAAATTTCTTAAGAAATTCTTCTGCCTGTTGGTTCCAGTTTGCTTATCACAGATTGTCCCTGTCAAGAAACAGCTGGAAACACAATAAGTTGTTCATACAGAGTCAGAGACACCAAACTTATCTGCCAGTTGTCTACAGCTGGGTAAAATACCAAGACTACTACATTTATTTGTAATCTGTGGAAGGCTTAAAAACAAATAAATAGGAATACACAGGCTGCTTGTGTTTGTTGGTGCAATCCTGCTTTTGCAGGACTCTGAGAAGAGTCACTTAGAGGAAATTTATCTGTCTACATCTAAAACAAAAAAAATCAACAAAAAAGATATGATATTATTGTTTGTGTAAACACTTGTCTTGTTGTAGGTGAACAGGCAAGAAGCTTTCCCAGTTTCACTTCCTGCAGCCAGGAATACATAAGGACGCAACTGTACTTATATATGACAACATGATGGGCTCTTACATGAATGTTAATCTCTTTGTGTAAAAATAATTTAAAAACAGGTAGAAGAAAGGTGCATGAAAGGAATAATGGGTATCAGCAGTTCCATTGAGTGGTAGAAGTGGTAGAGGCACTGCAGCAGACCAGGATTTGATGCACTGTTGCCACTCTCAGCTCTGAGCAGTGGAAGTATCATGGTTTTCTGTATCCTCTGTGGTGATTGCGTCCTTTCTTATCTAGCCTGTTTTTTTCAGATTATTATTAAAATTTTCCCCGAAACTGAACCATCTCTCTGAGTTGAGCACCTGCTGCCAAACCTTTATGGTACTGAATCCATCAGACTCTATTTCCTTGAAGCTGCTGCCCTCTTACTCACAGCTCTGTAATCCCAGCCTCACTGCAGCATTAACATTTAAGTAAAAACAGAGGAAAACATTAATTTCTGAACTGTTATATTTGACAAACTCTCTTAAGAGTGGAAAAACATTCTATATGACAGTGTGTAAATTGTTTTATGTTTTTTTAAGAGAGAATGTATTTTCATGTAAAGCATGAAAGAAAACCCCGAGCAAAAATATATGGCCCAAATCTTGACTTTCTCTGGGAAAAATCACAAAAGAATAGATATATACATAAGGAAAATATTTCAGAGGCGAGCCTTTCAACAGCCTGTCATCCTCATTTGGAGACTTACTAAAAGCATCATGGTTATTGTGCACATCAGTATTTTAATATGAACTACCGTTTTACTTAAGTGTGATTTTTGATTATGGAAATGAAATGCTTATGTCAATCCACCTTGAATCAAGGAACAAAGAATATTCTTTACTTTGATAGGTGTCTTGAATATCTATGAAAGTGTCCTTAAAAGTGTTCTTTCAAATGTGCTTGGAAAGAGTTTAGTAGTTCTAGCTATAAAAATGTAATCTATGCAGTCAGAATACCTGAAATATAGCAAGTGAAAAATACCAAGTAATTCTGTCAGGGAGATGTAAGGTTCCTATTTTATGTAGAAAAGTGAAAAAAATCTTGCTTTGAGAACAGTTTTCTTTTCAGATTATCTTCTTCCCTCCCTCTTTTCTAGGGTCTGGCATCCTGAAGCCAAGTGCCAGTCTTACAGAATGTTACGTGCCTAAGTGTTGGTTTTAGGTGAAAGAGATGTAGTGTGAGCCTGAGATCATGCTGTGTTCCTTGTCATCTTGCACACACAGCAACACATGCCCAGATTCCAGGACATGGTCCTGCAGTGGGAAGATCAAAGGTCCATTGCTGCTGTGAGCCAGGGCTGGCTGTGCTGCTTTTGGCCACTTTCTTGATGTGGTGACAAGAATAGCTCCCATTCTGTCCACAGCTTTCCTTTTGGCAGCCTGGCATTTCAGAAGCCATCTTGGTGATGTCTGTATTGTCCTTTCTCCGCCTTCCATCAAAATTTAATCTTTTCTTACTGCCATAGCATATGTCCATTCCCCAGGAAGAGCAACTATATCTGTTCTCTGGAAGTCGGCGTTTCCTACACCTGAAAGCTTTGTGTCCTGCCAGGATACACAGCATTAGAAAGGAGAGGTGACAGAGAAATGAGTATCAGAGGTCAACTCATCACCTGACAGCTTGAGGCAGAGACACTTTGAAATAGCTGTGGTATTTGAGCCTGGATGCTGAGGGAGTTCGTCTATCTGAAAGCTCTTCAGGCTGACGTGAACACCTCTCTGTGTGCCACTTTCCCAGCAGTACATCTTAATCGAGAAGGCTTCAAAAGGCTTCCTTCTCACCAAAACGTCAGCCAGCACTCTTGTGCTCAGGCACTGATCTTGCTGCAGGACCCAGCCATCCTGCAGACAGTGTGGTGCTGTGCCTGCAGAGGCGTGGCAGGGTGCTGCCAAGGTGCCAGGGGATGGGATGGCAATGCCCGTCAGGACGCTCGGGAGGACAGGGTGGCTCCAGTTGTAGAAGTGGAGTTATCCACCAATTCTCACTGAAGAGGAAGTGGCCTCAGCATTCAGGACGAGATCAGACCCTTTTATTCTGTTATTTTAAATGTCTGACTTTCCCTAGAAGGCAAGAAAAAATCATAAATTTAACAGTCTTCACTGTTGCAAAAAAATGCAGGAAAAAGAGAGCAAAACTTTATCTGTTGTAGGCATACTTACCAAGGTGAGATTGAAACTGTTTTGTATTCATTTACTGAAAAGTGAAAAATAAATGCTGGGTTTGGATTAATCTCTTTAGATGTAAAGGGAAACAATTACCTGGATTCTTCTGAATAATTGCTTTCCTGATGGCCCATTTTTTACTAATTTTGTCTAATCATCTCTGTTCATAGACATGGCTCCTTTCTCTTTGATATCAGCTCAAACACATAATCATTTCTGTATGTTATGAATCTTTATATTTCTAAATATGATGTTCCTGCATTCATTTAGCTATCTTTTAATGCAAATGTGTGTTGTATTTTTCAAAAGTTACAGTTTGCTTATAATATTCAGAAAAATCTGCATTTGTAAATATAAGCATATGATAGAAACCTCGACAAACCCAAAGTGAACAATGAACAATGAAATCTTAGCTTGGACAAGTCTCCTTAACTATAAAATCAGTATTTTCTAGTCTTTCACATTGTTTAAGTTTGGTGCAATAGATGCTAACTCAAAAAATTTTCTTCTTTTTTAGCATCCAGATTAATGAAAAAACCAGGATTTTATAATTTTGTAGTAGTGAAGGATGTTTTGCCTGAGAATACAGAGGCCAAATCTCAGCTTCTTGCTACATTATGTAAATCTACTTTGGCACCTCTCAAAAATGAAGACACTGAAAATATTGACAAGAAATTCAAAACGCCCACTCAAACATATGAAGCAAAAATAAAAGAGTATATTTCCTTATTTTCTTACGCTTTATTTTCTGTCTGCTGATGTAAAAATGGAGGCAACTATAAAAAAATTGTATTCCTCATTGATAAAATTTATATTAATTTTCATTGGTGCAAATTACAATCTAAGACTAAAGTCAAGAACATATCCCATGAAGTTTAGAGAAGATAAATTTCTTCTCCCATCTTAGAAACTAATAACATATAAAGTAAAGTTTATTCTTAAGTCTCGAAAAGGAAAATTAAAGGCACTGATACTCTTTGGGCAATAGCATCTGAGATGCAAACTCAAGATGCTATTTCAGTAATTCGTATCTTCACAGAATCAAATGATTGAATTAATTACTGTGAAACTAGCTAGCAACTTACTATACTCAGTAATAAAAAGTTATCTCTGTTTTTTCTATAATATCATGGTGATTAATTTTTGTTGGTGTTGTTGACTGTTCTTTCAGATTACAGCTTTTGCATATTATTTTACAATTTTTACAGTTTCAAAGTGGTCCACCCTTTATCATAAAGTAGCTTCTGCCCTGAATGCTGTTCTTTGACTGACTGATACTGGCTGCAGAGCAATTCAAGGGAAAATGATAATGAAATGCAATATTCCCTAAGTGAATAAGCAGCAATAAGCAACTTTATAGTTAAATTGTGTCTTAGGGAATATTTTAACAGAGCTGCTATTCTAAAAGATATATGGAGAAAGCAATGATTTAAAGGGTGTTACTTTACAGGAAAATAACTCTTAATAGAAGTTTTATGTGCTCTTTTGCTAGTAAAGCAATTGATAGAAAATAAAAAATCTACTGCATTATGTCAAACTCCAGGATAATATTTATAAAAGCCCTTAGGCTTTTTGTAAAATAATAGCTGTAGATTGCTAAACTCAATCTAGTGAAAAAGGAATATTAACTTCATTAAAACAAAAAAATTGAAACATATAAAATACTCTTTTAATGCGTGCAATGAAATTGACTTTTCGTCCAAGTGCATGTATGCAAATATAGTTTGCACCTTTAAGTCAAAACCCATTATCTACTGTGCACTGAGCACATTTATTTTGCCTTGGTACTCTTTCAACTCCATCAATGAGAGAATAATGCTATTCATCATTTTATCAACTCTTGCTGTAATGTATCATGTTAACTAAGGATGTATTTCCAGATCAAAGAAAACCACAAGGAGAAATACTTAGTTGGAAAGAACTCTGTTCCCACAGATGGTGCTAAAAAATGTGCCTTCTCTGTCCCTGCTTCACCTGTGGCACAGGGATGAATTCACTCAGTGCATGTCAATAGCTGTTGTCTTTAAGCATTCAGAATTGATTCCTGTCATTATATTGTGAAAACAAGTGTGTTCTTTAATTACTTTGGAGTTTTTCTTGAAGGTTGAAATCTGGGCAACTAAAGGTTTTTTGTGTCAAGAAAAGAAATAGTCAGCTTTTTATAAGTTCAATCATTGATCAAATTCTGTCTTTTATTGCAGGTCAAAGATGTAATGAAAAACATCATGGCTGGACTGCAGCAGACAAATAGTGAGATGATTCTGCTGAGCTGGGTCCGTCAATCGACTCGCAAATACCCACAGGTCAACGTTACCAATTTCACCACTAGCTGGTCTGATGGATTGGCTTTCAACGCACTCCTCCACAGCCACAGGTAGGAAAAGTAGCTTTTCACTGTTTCAGTAAGCTTGTGACAGATGGCTGTAACAGGGCTTGAGGATGGTGTATCTGTTATNGGGTGTTTCAGCATTTTTTTTAAATGACTGACTGTTTGCTTTGACCTGAGTGCTGCATTTTGTGTCGTACTAAATCCTCTCATGGAGGGAGAGCTTTTCACAGAACAACCAAATATACACAGCTCAGATCCTTTTCTGGAATTTCAGTGCGTATACCAAGATAGTCTCAAGGAGTACAGGCTTGGAAGCTTTTGAGAACAGCAAGGAGTAGATCCAGAACTAAGCCTTTGAAGTTGTCCTAGAGGGAGAAGGAGATTTTCCTGTGGGTACTTAGAGGGGGGAAATGTGTTTGTTGAAAGCTTTTCACAGCTGCTGAATTGAAAGTATGGATTTACCTCACAAGGACGCAGCTGGAGAAGGTAGCCTTTGTTTTCAAAACCTTTCATGTTATTCCACCAGCTGATTTGAGTTCTTAACCGCTCTCAGAAGTTTCCTTCTTCTAGTCTATGCTGTATAAAACTCTACCTCTAGAGATTCATAGTTCTCTGGGGGTTCTGTGTACGTGGCTTAAAGAAGATGTGCAAGTCAATCTATCCAAAAGGCCCAGTTCTTGCCACTGCGGCTTCTAAAGCAGGGTTGCTTTTTCCAGTGTGATAAGCCTCCCGACCTCTCTTCTACTGCTGTACTTCTCTCTTAAAGGGTACTGTCCTGCAACATGGCTGGCTGCTCAGATTATTAGGGAGTTGAACTTTTTAACCATGTAGTGATTTAAACTCCATCCAGAAATCAAGCTCTACATAAGCCACTCCCTTCTCTCTGCCTCCTCTGGCACGGGAAGAACAAAAGCAAGGACTTTGTGTTGAGATCACAATTTATTGAAAGCAAACAGCAGTGGAATAAGAAATGCACAGCAACAACAGCAATATTAACAAAAGTGTGCAGAAAGAGAGGATGTTTTTCTCACAAAAGGATCGTCACCCCCTTCACTTTGTTCCACATGGCAGCCGGGACAAGAAGATGATGGATGCTCCCCGCAGGTAATGTCCATGTGGCTTCCCCACACCAAGACAAGGTGGTGACTGTTTTCACATGCCACTCCTTGTGGCAGCTGGGCACAAAGGCAAGATGGCAAGGGGGGCTCTCACATCCCAAGACAACGGGAAACACTGACAAATAACCCCACCATGTGGGGAATCATCGTAGAACAGGTTTCGAGCATGGCAACTGCATTCCATCCAGGGAGCAGCAACTGTGTTTTTCACTAAAATTTCCATACCATTGTAACCTCTGTTAGGATGTGAATATAAATTCTCAATTTCCTCTGATTTTACCCCTAGTCATTTTTCCACAGCATCTTTCCACCTAGAGACAGTATCAGACTACATGTTTCCTGATTAGGGTGTCTAACACTCCGATATTCAGATTGCATGCTCTGCAGGACCATGTAGTATCTGGTGTCTGAAATCACTAATCAGAAATTCCTTTTAGTCCTTCTCTGTAGGAATAATTTCAGAAGTCTGAACAGAGGAACTTATTCAGGATCAGTCCCTGGCTGGGGAGTGCAGTTGCCAGTAAACCACACTGGGATTGTCTAGACAAATCTCTGTGCTGTATGTCAGACTTTATGCACTGCTGTGTTCAGTTCAGTGCAAAGTTCACCAGATGAACATTCATTTCCTGCTTACTGGAATTTATGCACTTTATTCAGGTTTTGTAATTCAGGGCTACAAAACTTTAACCTGCTTTTACTCTTCTTCTGTCTGCTGCTATAAATCTTGCCTAGCTTTCTGCACAGTGAGCCTATTTTCAATAGAAGTGAAGAATTACTCCACAGAAGTCTTGTCTCTTGCCCAGTAGTTACTGCACTTATCTGGGAAATGGCAAGTGTTCGGTCAGATTCCCAGAGGCAAATCTCCAAGACACACCAGTCATCTTCTGGACTTCAATTGCTAAGTTCCTCTGCAAAAGTTTCATTTCCTCATTTCCTCCAAAGCCCTGATGCAGACATTTTTAAGATGAACCAATAAAGTTTGATTTTTGTTGACTTTGCACTTCATGTTCATAAAGTGTGTGGGAACACTGAATTGTCCTTCAAGAATCCAGATGGAATCAATTAAATAGGTACACTAGGACATTCAGTGTTCAGGAGCTCCTAACTCTATCTTATAATAATAAATAAGCTTCTCTAAGGAGCTTAATTCAGTCACTCTAAGATGCAGGTACGTGCCAGACTCGTTGGATGTCACAATGTCTTGGATTTAGTGCCTAAAGAAGACAGTTTGATTATACACTGAAGAAAAGTTGTCCAATAGTGATTTACATGAATTCTCAGAGAAACCTGGTGTCTCACACATCCTATGCTTTATAAATATTTTGTGATTTACTTACATAGAATGATAAGCACTCTGATGACAAACACTTCTGAATTTAGCTCATCTGTTTTCACTGTTCAATTTTTCATTTTTTTTCCCACAGAATTCCCCGTTTCTCCAGTTCTTCTGTTCCACTTCTTTATTGTCTATTTCGTTGTTCTCCATAAAGTTTCATCCAGATGTTCTATTCTTTTTTTCCTTTCATCCTCTGACTTTATTCCTCTGCACTGTCAGGAATGGAAGCAGAGTTAGTCATAAGAAAGGATAGCTATAGTTTGAAAATCAGGTATGATAATTAACTCATACAGTGGACTTGCTGCCAGGTGTGTGTACTTTTTGCCAATTTTAGCACTATTCCTAGACTGCTACAAAAGCCCGGCCAAGAACAAACCAAAAAACCTCCAAAACCCAACGGAAAACCCCAAACACCAGAAATCTCTCCAACACTGAAAGAATGATGCTACCCAGACTTTTTTCGATAGTATTTAAACTCTCTGAAAGTGAGGGTAGATTTCGTGGGAGCATTAAAGAGATCTCTTACAAACCAATCCCTTTCCTTTAGGGATGATATTTTCATTTCTCTTATATAATGTTTTTGGTGATGAACAGGTTACTTTTTGTTTTGGTGGGGTTTTGTTTGTTTCTTCGTTTTGCTGCTGTTGTTGCTTTTGTTAAAGAGGTTCTGACAGTAATGTGAAATTTGCATCTGGATGAATTTTCTAAGCACCTCCTTAAAGAGATTGAGATAGAGTAAGAGACTATCATGAATCACTGACCACACAGTATGCTGTGAGAGCAGTGGGAAGCTTTATTTCTCGTAGTCTTTTAACCCACCGATCGCTTGCTTCCAGCTGACTGTTTTGGTTGGATCAGATCATTCTAATGCTCTTTCTCCATCATTTTATAAAGGGGTTCCTTTAAGTAGATATTCCCATCTCTGTAATCACCATGTCTCCATGGACGTTTAGGCTCTTTAGCAATTGCTTTCAATACTGAGTGCAAGCAGCAGTGGAGCGTGGGTTACTTGGCAAATCTGCAAGGGCACATTAGTGAGCCCAGTGTGAATTTTCAGGATATAAGCTTGGCACGTGGTCTGTTGAATGGTGTGTTCTGCATTGAACTGAAAAACCAAGGCAGCAGCTGTGGAGTGTCGTTGTCACCCTACAAATATACAGAAACTGAAATATTTTGCTGAGGAAAAGAGGTCAGTCCTTCTAGAGTTGAAACTCTCCCTTCTTCAGGCTCCAGATCACAAAGACCTTTCCCCTCTTACTTTGTGTAATCTTTTTCCTCCAGGTAGATATCAGAGAGAACTTCACCTCTTTCCTCTAACTTTGTTGGGGCTTTTTTTCTTTTCTCCCCTGGCCCTGTAATCAGGATTTTGAAGTGGGAACAGGTGGCATTCATTCTCTTCCTCCTTCCTTCTTTAAAATGCTTGAACTTAGGCCAGGTGACTGCCTTACAAATGAGCACTTCACTGCAGCTGTTTCTGCTTCAGGGTGGTAGAGTGAGGAAGGAAGGAAAGAAAATGGCATTTAAAAGAGGTCCTGGATAGAAGCAAAAAAAAGTTTTTCGTCGGTATTTTACAGGAAAAGTAAAAGTAAAAACAATGGGATGAAGAGGTATGAAAATAATCTTATTTTAGCAAATCACTAGGTTATGTGTCAGTTACTCTCTCCTGACTTTTTTTTAATTGTGAGAGTTCCAAAGACATACACAAGATCTTATATAAAAAGGTAAAGCAACAAACCCACAATTTTTCTCTTTAAATGGAAATGGTAAATTTTATGATCGAAATGTGACTACTTTCTGTCTACAATAATGGAAAAGTGTGATTTGTCTCATCCACGGCTTTAATTTCTACATAGAGATCTGTCAGGATTTGTTTGCCCATAGTATACTCCAGATTAAATTTTCTCACTCTGAACTAGTTCTCTTGTAAATTATGTAATTGGGGGTCAGAGTGGATGTAGGGAGTCCCTTTTGTACTTTATTTTTCTAGGAAATGTATTTTGAAAAATTCCAGGTTTGTTTTCCCCTTTTCTTTATTTTTGTTTTTGTTTTATTATTTGTATTTCTGCTAGTTACAGGAAAGAACTGTTGGTACAAAAATTACCTTCTGTTCAAAGTAAATTTTGATTTTTACAATGCAAACTTCTCCACTGAAGCCTTCAATTCTTTCAATTTTGGCTCTACATGATCTTTTCATAAACTAATACAAGACCGATGCGGTTTGAGCTGATTGGTAAGTGGCTAGATAAAGTTCAGCATGTTCTACTTAATGCTAACTTCTTTGAACATGCATAAGGTTGTATTGTTCAGGAAGGGGAGTGAGGAATGCTAGTTATTTCCTTGGGTTTGCTCCCTTTCAGACAAGACCCAAGCTGCAGATGTGAGAATAAATTTCATCTCCCTGGGTATTATTTGAACAATATGGAGAGGACAAAAGAAGGCAAAGAATCAGTATTCCATTTAATTTCTTTCCTCTGCTTTTTTATACCTTCTCACTCCTCTATTTAAAACTCCTTAGGAAGCTAAAAATAGTTGTAATTTGAAAATCTGTTTCAGAGTTGTTTTGGGGATTTTCGAAAGCTGTTTTCCACTTACCACAATTATTAATCTTCTAGGCTGTAATATCTCCCACAATCACACTTGGCAGTATTGCCGCATAAATACACCTGGTGAAACATCCTGACACAAAGCACTGAGAAGCTGATGCTTCAAGCTGACTTTATGACACTGTTATTCTAGTGATAGAGCTACTGAGATGTGTATAGCAACATAATCTTTCAACAAAGGGAAAATCTGAAAAGTTAAATTGCTGTTGGAGTAGGAAGAGCTTTTTGACTTTATTTTTATTTAAATTAAATTAGTGCTTATCAGAGCTGAGTTGCAGTAGATGGCCATATACTTGTAACTTGACTTGGAATCCGTGCTGTCTGCTTTATGTACAATGCTAAGAAAACTGATAAAAAACCTGACAGTGGCACACTAAAGCCTACTAATTCTCTTCTGGCTGTGTCTCAGAGGGTTCAAATTTTTGCTGTCTGTAGTGAGTGAAACAAGAGATGCTGCATGTTCTCTACACAAGCACTTGCAGCATGCAAATTCAACCCAGGTGTTAAGACATGATGTTGTATGAAACTTTGTCATTGAAACTCTTGTGCGTGCTGGAGTGTTTGGTTTTTGAAAGAAGAAAAACAACAAAAAACCAAACCAAACCCACAAAAACAAACCAACAAAAAGTCTGTGTGTCTTATATTGAGAGTCCTACCTCTACAGGTGATGTCTTTATAATAGTTTTAGACTGTTTTGGTAGGTTAATTTGAAAATACCCTCCTGGATTATGCAGCTGAAAAGTTGGATGAAATTGACTGTCTAAGATATTATTAATGATGACAGAGGTTTTCTCAAGAGGGGTAAGACAATACTGTGACATTCCTCAAGGAACAACTGTAAATATTCATGTTCTTGCCCAGTGGAGTCCTGACTGATTATATTCCTGTATAGAAAATCTTGTATCACCAAACAAGTCATGATTATGTGAAGATAATGTGCTGCTCTGAACATTGCAGGTGTGCTTAGAACCCTAAGCCAAATTAAAAAAAAGGAAAAAAGAAAAGATTGAGAGAGAGGTAGCTCTTTGGACAAAATTCTTTCCTCTCCTTGTCCTTAAAGCTTTTCTTACCAAATAATCTTTTTGCAGTCTAGTCTATATAGTATTTGTGCAAAATACCCTTGCCAAGCTTTTTGAGACAGTCATAATAGACAGCTTTGTGGTTGCTACAGTGTTCTCTTAGCTAGATTTGCCGTATGAGCTTATGCATCCTATGCCAAGTGTTTAATCTGGAGAGAATAAGGATTTGAAGAATATCTGTGTGCTTGCAGAATAAGGTCCAGGGGTGTGGTGGCTTGACCCCAGTCAGCAGCTGAGCACCCACACAGCCACTTGCTTGCTTCACCCCCTGTTTCCCCAAGACAGGGAGGAGAGTACGAAAAGTGAAACCAAGAAAACTCTTGAGTGAAGATAGAGACTGTTTTAATAAATGGAGGAAAGAAGAATAGAAAAACAAGTGATGCAAAGGCAGTAACTGATGCCCAGCCACTCTCCAAGCAGGAGACATCTTCCCAGACAAACACCCCCCCACTCCACGCCCTCCCTTTCCCCAGGTATTGAACTCTACGTAAGTTATATGGCATGGGGTATCCTTTTCACTGGTTTGGGTCACCTGTCACGGCTATGTCCCCTCCCAGTTTCTTGCCCAACCATCCCCCACTTGTTTGGGGAAGGTAGAGTGCAGGGGAAAAGAGAAGGTCTTGATTTTGTGTAAGCACACTTCGATAATATCTGGTTTGCTCTGAACACTGTTTTAACTGTAAATCCAAAACACAGCATCATGTAGACTGCTATGAACAGTGCTAACTCCATCCCTTGTTAAAGGAGGATGGCAAAAGATAATTTTTTTTCTTTACTAATTATGCACACATAGTCTGTATTTTGCTTGCCTGTGTTTTAGTACACAAACCAGTCTGTGGGATCACAGACAATCCATCCATGAGTAAACCCAGAGATTACTACCTAAGTTTCCACTCCGTTCTCCACCCTGTCTCTAGCCAGATTTAATATTAAATTAGTATAAATTAATATTTTGGAGTTATTCTGCATGTGGGAAGCAGAAAATTCTACTTTTAATATTTAAGCACCTATGCAGAGAAAAGCAAAATAACTTGGAGTAACTTAGTTGTTACTATGTAAATCACTCTCCTCTCAGAAAAAAATTGGGCAGTAAAGGAGCATAAGTGGGGAATAACTGCTTGATAAATGGCATTTTTCCTTTACTCTCTTGACATTATTACAATATGATGTAGTGAACATTTTTTCCATTTATTTTAACTCAGGAGACTATTTAAAATTAACTTCTAAGATTAATAAAAATGTGAGTAAATCTGTCATTAATTGCAGAATTTCAATTGTGTAAATAATGTGCTTGATTTATCTGTAGTTGAAATTATACATTTAAATGTCTTCTGATTTAGAACAGTGTATTGAAGTCACAAATAGCATAGTTGTTTTTCTTCCTATTACATGCATAGTAATTACAGAACATCTGATTGAACTTTATTTCTCCAGAGTGCCTGAAAACAAATTCTGATTTCCTAATGGATAATTCTCAGATGAGAGGACAAAGATCACGCTGTATTAACATTATTTATGCTGCAAATAGTGGCAACTGCTAATACAAGGTCCCAGATTGTGTATCTAAGCTATAATTCAGTTTTGGTCATTCTGTCTTTTCCTGTAAGAGCATATAAATTGTGACTTGGCAGTGTTAGAGTTGAACTCTACGTTCTTACAGGTGTTTCCCAACCCAAATGTTTCTATGAATTTTTTAACCTGTTGACCAGTTTCAATCTGATATAACAGTGAGCTGGTAATCTCAGAAGCAGTTACACTCTTAGAAATATTATTTGAAGTGAAAGACTGGTGGAAGGCTCCCAAATGGCCTCAGCAGTTCTGTCCTGCTTGTCCTGCCACATGCCAGTCCTGATTGCATGGCCACAGCACCTGATCTTTCCCAACCAAGTACTATTTGGGACTGGAACAAAGGAACCAATGTGCTGTGGCAGAGAACAGGTGGTTTGGGGATGTGAGGTTATAGGTTGTTGGAACTTAGTGGAGAATAAGAAATATGGACAATGTGATTGTGGTGGACATGGATGAGAATAGAGTGCAAACCCATTAGAAACTGAGCTTCCTGAGTCCCAGTGCCAATTAAAATGATCTTTCATTACGAAAATAAAAAAAAAGTTGACGCTGATTCTTAGCTTTAGAAATACATGAGTAAGTCTAAGACTCAAAAATAAAACACTTATTCTTCCTCTTATTTTTGCTTTAGACCAGACCTGTTTGATTGGAACGCTGTTGCTTCTCAGCAGTCACCTGTACAACGATTAGACCATGCATTCAACATAGCCAGGCAACACCTGGGAATAGAGAAACTCCTTGATCCTGAAGGTTAGTAGAAATTATGTTGTTTCGTGTTTGATTTTTTTCTTTAAGTGGAAATCAGGTTTTCTATACATTTGATAGTAAATTATTTTTACTTTTTCTTTGGCACAAGAATTTAACATTTTGCAAGATAAATTATAAACTTAAGCAAAATCCTTTACTTTTAATGCTACCTTGGTGCTCTATTGAAATAGCATAAAACTGCCTATATGTACATGCTCTAAAGCAATTTTTTTTTAGCTTTGGAACCAGAGTTTTAATGTGCATGCACTGACTTAGAAGTATCTCAGTAAGCTATTGATTTCTGTTTTGAAGATTTAGAGCATCTGCAGCTTTTACACCTTTTGGAAAGATCTTGAGTTCAAATTACATTTTAATGTATATCCAAAATGTGTATTCAAACTCTAGATACTTATATCTTTTAAATATGACTTTATGTCTCTGTATATTGAAATTTTTTCAGGATGACATGTCTCATATCACTGTCATTTCATCTTAGCGGTAATACAATTAACTATTTTACCTTGACTATCTTTTATACGTCCTTAAGCAGTCGTGTTTGAAAGGTTCCTTATTTTTCACGTTTGCTTGAATTTTGTACATTTCTATATATTCTCTGACATAGTTTCTGCCTTGCTGACAGACTAGTAATTTTCCCTTAGAGGATATTCCTAAAACATTCTTTACTCCAAGGGAATTGAAAGAGCTATCATATTTCATATATATATACACACACATACCTTTTTTCGCATACAATTATACCTTTACTGTATTTTCACGAAATTTCCTATTAAGCCACTTATAAGTAATCTTTTCTATATGTTTGTGCTGTTCTCAGTGACTTGCTTATGGCGAGTTTTTCATGGGAAGAACTAGAAGTCAATAAAATGCAAAAATGAGTCTAAAACATAGTGTTGAGTCTCTTAATGTTTAAATATAGTTGGACATGTCTCAGTTGTTGACTAATAACCTTGTATCCTGTGTATTTCCCTAGGAGGAATATTGAAAATACATGTAGTTGAATGTCA
This sequence comes from Cnemophilus loriae, assembly GCA_013397755.1. Taxonomy (NCBI): domain Eukaryota; kingdom Metazoa; phylum Chordata; class Aves; order Passeriformes; family Corvidae; genus Cnemophilus; species Cnemophilus loriae. Next base: position 1,528,003 of record VZTF01002689.1, read on the forward strand.
CGGCTTTTCTTGCCTAGTACACCCTTTAATTTCTAGAACTCGGTTTTGGTGACCCACTGGAGGAAGAACAAGCTTTCTAGATGCTGAAGCGTGGGATTGAGCTTGTAAACTCTGAATGAGATTGGAATTGAAAACTGAGTCGTGCAACTGAATAGATGTAGTCACAGTGTTTTCTGTAATTGGTTAAACTTTCTTCTTAAAATAGATTAGTGAATAAGTTATTTTCTTTATGCAAGAGTCACTTGTGATTAGACATTTTATTCTGGTTTTGGCAAAGATACTTGCAGTTGTTTAGCCAACAGCTGAAAAAACTCTTAAACGTTGGTGGTTTTCCAAGTGTCTGCTGTAATTATTTGCTATTCAGTATTGTAAATCACAGTGCTGGCCACCTATTTATTTTTTTCCCCTCAGTAAACATTTCCAAAGGAAAAGTACATTTTGTACCTATTTGAAAGTATGAATATGTGGAACTATAACTGTTTTGTTTGTGATAATAAATTTATTTCTAGATTGAAACCCAGAATTTCTTGTATGTATGCAAGAGAGAAATCTTATTTGAAGGTTCTAGAATATTCTTTCTGTAATTTTACTCTGTATATTTATCAAGTCTCCTAACTAGGTACTCAAATATCTCCTAACACCATATTGCGTAACAACACCCTCTTCTCTGGCTGCAAAATGCTACGGTATTACAACAAAAAGGGAATATGCAGTGGTGAAACATTATTTTCATGTAATTTAATACTCGTCAAAACAGCACATGTGTAGTTTGTGAACACTTTAAAATATAGCTTTGTTAAATGTCTGCTGTCTCAATTTTGAAAATATTAATTAGAAAGGAAGCTGCTATGCAGTAAAGGCTTACTCTTCCACAACCAATGTAGTAGTCATAAAAAAAAAAAAAAAAGGGTTTGGAGTTATTTGTGTTCTGAAATTACTGATGATTGATACATGTTGAAAGAGATGTCCAGGGAGTCTATCCTAGCAATTAGATTTTGAAAAGTAAATATCTATGCTCAACCAAACTTTGTTTTTCTAGGTTATATATGAAGTTTGCTTGTTTCTGGGGTTGCTGATATTTAAAGTCTGTCCCATGAGAAATAGTCAGTTTATTACTGAGGTTGTTGATATTTTAAGTCTATCCCATGAGCAGCTTTTAAAACACTTTTCAGAATTTGATCTCCATTTCAATCATTGAAGTGGTGAAGATAGTTTACGGCTAAGCTTTTTTTTTGTAAAAGCTGTGTTGTTTAAGTTAAAGCTTTTGTATTTGGATTCATGCAGAGATGATCATTCCTGCTATTATCCTTACTTATACCGGCTACTAGGAATGCTCTTTTTTATCAGGGTTTAGGTAGTCCTGCAAGGAGCAGATAATTGGGTTCATTGATCTCTTTGGGTCCCTTCCAACTCAATGTATTTGTGATCTTTCTGATTGAATCCTGTCAGTGAGTGAAATGTAAGTAGGTTTAAATGTCTGTGTGGTGTTCATTACTGTTGTACTTTCATATTGTAGAGTATGAAACATAACAAAAGGAAAATTTAAGATCAGGTAACAGAAACTGGCGGGTGTTAGAAAGTTTTATTTAGAACAAAGTTGTTAAAGACCTATATATTAGTGGGCAGGATTCAAAAGGAAAAATGTGTTTGCAGATTGAATTTTTTAGGCCAAAGTATCCCTAAGTAATTCATAATGACCTCCTGTCGTAAGAAATTTATGGTTATGCAGTAAGATATTTTAAATCTCGATAATGCTCTCTGTCATCCTTTCAAACAGTAAACAGTTACTTTGCTTTGCTTGCTCAAAACTGGTATTTGTTGCCAAATACTAGTTGCCCAATACTAGTTGCCCGAACCAGATTGTTTAAATATTGATTTCTGGTCAGATTTGAATGGCAAAGCTAGCACATGGAAAACTTCTACTACAGTCATGTGTGGTGGTTTTTTTGTGGGAGGTTGTTTCCTTGTTTTTTTCTTGTTTTTTTCTTTTTTTTTTTTTTTAAATTAAGACTAAAACTCATAGTTTTGATACAACTAAGGAAGATTTCTGACTGATTTGTCAGACTTCTCTGATAACTGTGGTTTTCTGGATGTAAATTTGATTTGCTCACTTTAGAAAAGATTTTGATCGATTGCTTTCAGTGTAAATAGTTCAGGTTGTTATTCTTTGGTCTCTTGAATTTAGAGTATTTTAGGTATAAATAATATAACCTCTGAACACTTTTCAGAGTTATAAACTCCCTATGTTTCACGCTCATTATTTTAAGCTATTGTTATGTCTCAGCATCAATTAATGATGAAGATGTTTGCCATCTTTGCTGCTATGAGTTGACATAAGACAATTTTGGCAAAAGAGTTAAAATACGTTAAGCAAATTCACCAAATTGATGATGATATTTGTAACTTCAGTTTGTATGTGTTCAAGCTTAAATGATTAATCAAGCTGTTAAAATTAGTCTGCATCTTTTGAGAACGTCTAAAACCCTGGGCTTACATTTTTAAGTAGTTAAATGGCTCTTTGTAAACTTTTTACCTGTAGTGAATTTGTGGAGGAATATGATTTCAATCTTCACAAGCAAACTTCAGAAAATATACTAAAGGCTATTATGTTGCTTGTTGTATGTCCACTTTTTCTGGAGCATCTTTAAAAATTCCACCAAGCAAGGAATAGGACAAGCACACAGCTACATGTGTTGTGGTCAGCAACATGTAAGTTACATGTTATTAGCTGTATAATGGCTTTTGTGTTTTGCTTTGGCATAAAATGCTCATGCCACATTGGAGCAGAAGGATCCTCTGAGTAAAAGTAGGGAGTGATCTCAGAAACTGAATCTGGGAATAGATCTGAACTGTCCTCTTTCCCCTTACAACTGAGTGCTAGTGTGGTAGCAGCAGAAGTGTTTGCCTGCTTCCTTCTAACAATGAACATCCGAGTCTTGGTTTAATGAACTCTTCCCTGCTGTCATTTTTCTGGGCCTTGTGCTTGTTTGTGCTAGCCCGATAATAAATAGGCTAGGAAGTTATATAATGGCATTTCTGCTGTCCTTTTTAGGTAAAGTAATTATCTAGTTTCTTATACTTTGTGTAGCCGAATAAAAAAACCCCTCATTTAATCCATCCCAGTCACATTTTCCATATTTCTCCTTAATTTACACTGATGACATGAGGTTTTGGCACCATTATTAAGTGATAATGAGACTCGGACAGTTTTTCATTTGATAACTTTTTTGTTTGATCTTGACTTCCTATACTTCTGTATCTCAACAGTAATGGATTCTACCATATTGGAACACAAAGAAGAGGGGGGAAAAAAATGTGTCAGCATTGAAGTTCATGGTGTTGTTAACTCTGTCTGCACTCAGTAGTTGTAATACTGGTTTTCTGTTCATTTTGTTACCCTTGCTGATATGTCTTATGTCAAGGGAGTATGAGAAGTTTGTTTTTTTTTTTTCTATTGCGCCCTAAAGTTTAGCAGTGTTTTCCCCAGTACAGTGTCAGGGTGGGGGGGGGATATTTTTATTTTTTCTTTTAAATGCAGGAGAGATAGAAGTCATAAGAGCTACATTTGATATCATGCTTTTGAGAATAGTAAAAAAAAAAAAGCTGACTCGAGCCTAGAAATCATTATTTCAGTTGCACAAAAACCTTATAATGATTAGAAAATAAAATTAAAAAGTATTGTTTTCTTAAGGCTCTTTTTGGTTCTCAAAGCCAAGAATGGTTTTGGTTAAATAAGAGGATTCACAATAAAAAGTACAGTATTAACAGCACAACCCTTTCACTATTGCTTTACTGTTTGTCAGCACAAATTTCAGCTCTGATTCTGGACACATCATTAAGTCACATCAGGTGCTTTGTCTTTAGCTTGTAGCACAGCTATGATGTGCAGAATGAGAGCAGGTCTGTGGAAATACCTTTAAAACTAACAGTGGAATAGGTAAATTTTTATATGAATGAACTTGTAACACGTGGGTTTTCCAAATGCTTGCTATATTGTTGTGATATTTTACTCTGCAGTTTCTTTTGACAAATATTTGCCCTCAAGATTAAACTGCATTTCTTCTTTACCCACTGTTAAGGTGAAAGTTCTGCTTTTTTTTTGCAGTCTTAAGCAAATAGAAATAGTCAACAAAAATAGTGAATTCACTAGACACCGTCTAACCACTTTATCTTCCATATTTGTGAGTAGATTTTTTTACTGTTTCTTTGGCCTGTGAGCAATTGAATTAACAAGAGATGACTCAACAATCAGTAACTTTTACAGATTTCCATGGAAATAAATGGCTTGAAGGGTACTGCATTATGAGACTCAAGGATAAAATAGGCCCTTCCTCTTATCTGGAAAAACAGAGAAGAGTGGGAAAATCTAAAATAAGTGTGATTTACTTTGGAGCGGGGCACATATGCTACAAAAGAAATTGTAAGACTTTCTATTACAAAGGATGTGCAGCTTATAATACAATTTGAAGTACTGAACTTGGAATTATAAAGAGCTCTCTGGTAACCTTGCATTGCAGCTGCTATTGTAAGTAGTTCAGCAGTGGTAAGCTAAGTAGAAATGCATAGAAATGAAATCTGTGTTAAAATGCTTGCAGAATCTATCAGTGATGACACATATAAAGTGTTTTATGAATAAAAAGTAGGGGTAGTATTAGTATAATGAATAGGTATCCTCATATTTACAGATGATTGTCATCTTCATCTCGGATTTTTACTGGTGCTGAAATTCAGACATACTGCTACGTGTTTCTGTAAAACCATGTCCTAGCTTGTAACAATGTCATTTAAACTGATAAGCATCGGTGACCACAGCTGTTGTTCGTCACACCATGCTGAGAGAATTGCGTGAGGTACTGGAATGTCTTCAGACATTTCTCACCTGGATCTCCTGTCCAGCATCTTCCACGGTGATAAGGATCAGAATGAATCTATGCTATCGAGCTACAGCAGGAATTGGAGTAGAAGGGAGAGATGGGCAGCAATATCAGTCTGCAGACTGAACCCAGTGGTGAAACTGGGTGTTGCAGGTACTGCAAAGAACACAGAGGTGTTTGTGCTCTGAGCCTATTTTTAGTCAATTTTTTTGCTTTTTAAAAGCTTTGGATTTAGCACACTACCACCTTGTACCCCCCAGCATAGAGACACATCAAAAAAAGCGATGTTCTAAATATTCCTTTTCTTTACATCTATATACTATTTCTATAAGCAGCCTCCTGGTCTTGCTTAAGCAGACCATTTCCTCCTTGGTGCACTGTCTTTCAGCTACCTGAGAATGTACAGTTCTCCACCTTGCTTTGCATTTTTTTTTGCCTTTTTTTTTTTTTTTGATGAGGTGGTTCTTTTTTTCTTCTTTTGTTTTATTTCGGAGGTTTGTTTGGTCAGTTGTTATAAAGAACTTGGTAAAACAAAACATTTTTTCTATGTTAATATTCTACCATTACAGTGCCTCAGAACAGTAGCAAATTGTAGTATTTGGTCTACTCTGACAATCATATAGGTTTCTTTGCCACTACATCACAATGTATGTAGTTGTCTGTCTGTCACTAATAATACTGTGTTCTAGCTTTTTTTTTTTCTAGATAAATATCTTCTGTAAGTATGTTAAAATATTAAGGTTCAAATACTAATCAAGGTTCAATCTTGTGTTTTTTCTTTGCCAAATTTCTAATGTGTGTTTTATGCTGGGACTTGATATGTCCATAATCTGTGCTTTAGGCTAGAATTAAGCATGCTTTTTTTAACTCTGTAATTTAATGAATGAAGCCCTTTGGAACTGTGTATATGATTCTTGGTTGCTTAAAATAATCACTGATGGAAGACAACTGAGAAGAGATCAGTTATAACAGAATTATTTTGTTCTGATGCATCAAGGCAGAGAATGAAATGAGTTTATGCCTGTCTTAAAATAACAAAGGAAGAAGGATTATTTAGGTAAATGTTCAGTATATAGTCTGATGAGTTCCTGCTGGTGCATAGCAATACATGTATCTTTATTGGATATTTTGTCTCATGATAATTTAAAAATATGTAGAAACCTTGCATTTGCCTAGGCAACAAAATTTCTGTCTTAGATTTTAAATAAACTTAAGTTGAAGTGAGGAGATTTAGCTATTAGAAGAAGTTTTAGTCTATTTATTGTAAGTAAGGAGTTCTTCAGACTAAGAATAGGGCCAGATCAAATTATGATGCTTCGATATTAAAATACTGGTTCCTACAAAAATGTTCCATAATTTGTACCTTCGGCACTGTAATACATGTAGAAATACGTCTATAATTTAAAAAAGGCTTTTCGAAAATAGAAATGGTTCATGTAAAGACTTGTGGAGTATGGGAGGTGACACTTGGATATTAATACTCTAGAAAAAATCTAGAGGAGGACTTTGGTGAAAATTAATTAGCCTTCTCCCATGCTTGGTATCTTAATAACATTCAATTTATTTTTAATTTTTGTTAAGGTAAATAATTTGCTCTATTTAGAAAACCCATAGCACATATTCCACTGTGAAGATACTCATATTTGTCTGTTACTGATTTGAAAAACTGCTAAAGGGATTACTAATTTAAGGGAAGGACTCGTACAAGTATCTTATGACTTCTGTAGTTTTATTTAGGTCACAAATGGAAGGATGATTAAGATATTTACCTGCTGGAATTGAATCCCTGTTAATTTGGGTCATTTGATAAAATCTATGGATTTGAAATAGGGTGGGAGATAAGAGTTAATGATTTATACTTGCATTGAGGCAGGCTGCTCCCACTAACCCTCTATTATATGAAATGTTAGTCATTGTGGCCCATGGGGAAATGCTGGACTTTCTCCTTCTGGTTCTTGTTATCTGAAGATCATTTGAAACGTGTTTATCCACCAGGTGGTGGAAGAAACAACTTTGAGTTGAAGCCTGCAGAAAAGAAATGGAAGGAAGAAATTGATACAAATCTTTGAGTAGAATTAATGTAATTGAACTTTAATTTCTACATCAGAATTTGACCTCTGAGCTGATTTCGTAGAATCTATAGTCATAGAAGATCCAAATTCTTGAGTTTCTAAACTGAATGTTTCAGCTCTGACTCTGAGCAAGTATGAACTAGTTTGTGTGCATAAATCGAACTTTGTGAGATGTATCCTGACCTTTAGCATGACTGTTCTTGAGATAATTTTTTTTATAAAGACGCTAAGAGAGATAATTCTCTCTGTGATGATTTTCATCTTCAGTTGACATTCTTCCATAATAAGGCAACGTATCTAAAGCCTAAATTAATTTCCTTATCTCAATGTGTCTGTGTTAATCCTGCAGACAAGACATTCTGGGCACTGTAATGGCTTTCCTGTACAGAAATCTGATCAGGGGAAAAAAAAAAAAAAAAGGAACATCTTGAGAGAAGAATTTTCTCTTTTCTATACAGTGAATATTATTTTCTACTAGTTCTAAAGAGAACACAAAGTAATGCTTGACATGATTGAATCTGGAAATAGAAAAAAGAATCACCTACCCTCAGGCAGTTCTTGCATTCTTAATATAAGAAAATGAAAGTGTATGGAGAGCAGAACTACAGAAACTTGAAAGAGACACTTGCTTATTTTTCTCGGTTTTTTTAGGGTTTTTTTTAGCTTTGACGTTCACTGTTAAAAGAGAAAGAAGCTGTATTATCATAATCTTCATAGACCGTGGTGGGGTTATTCAGTTTTTGGTCTTTCTGGGAATTATTTGCTTTGCAAATAAGGAAAAAACTGTTTCTAAATTGCTATAAAACTCTAGTCTATTGTTGTGGGTGATTTTCAGTGGCTTCATTGAAACAATATAGCTTGAATAACCTTGATTCAGCTGTAGATATTGAAGTTCAAACATGATTTATCGAAAGTTTGAATGGCAAATGGCAGTCACTGATGGGGCACTTACAAAAAAGAAGTTAAAGCTAAAGGAGCAAGGCATTAGAGAATGATACTTTTGCAGTTTTGCTCTATTTTTTTTCCTTTTTTTTCTATTTCCATCTATTAGTTTTTAAACTGGTGTCTTAATGAGCAGCAGCTTTTGTGACAGTTACTTTCTGGAAGTTTGGCGTAGAGAAACAGAAGAAAATGAATGCCACAAGAGAATCTTGACATAAAAATTAGAACGTGTATTTCATTTGTGGTAGATGTAGGAATAACCATTTTATAAAATAATTACAGGATAATTTCTGCCACTATTTCCATTTGGAATCCAAGCAAGAGAGTGACATGTTTTGTTAGAGTGGTTATGGAATTACTTTCAAAGAAGGTGTATTCCATTTTCCTTATGGTTTGCTTCAATTTGTCAGGCAAATTCTTTTTTTTTTTTGTATAGCATCTTGCAGGAAGCAGGTTGTAGATTATCTTCTGCTAGTTCTGATTCCTCTGCTTATCATAAAATTTATTGATACATTATTTAGTGCAAGAATATCAATATAGGGGGGAAAAATGCTTTGAATTAATGAGGTTTGTATCAGTAAAGTGTATTATATCTTGTGTGAACAATATTTTTGAGATGTGACCAGTAGGGATTGCTCTGCCAAACAACTGAAGTCGCTCCATAAAAAGTCAGCCTGAAATAAGGGGAAGCTACGTGAGCCATAACTAAAGCAATCCTCTGAATGTGAGTGGAGGGCGGGCTTAAAGAGTGAATTGAAGTGGTTTTTTAGTCACCCACAGTGTGTTTTAAAGGCATACAGTGATAAGCAGAGAAAACAGTGTGAATCAGTTGCACTGCTTGAAATAAACTGACTTTGGAGCAAAGGACTGATGCTCCTGAGACTCCTTGTTAATCACCAAGCATCAAGGGAATAATAAAGCTTGTGTGCATTGGTAGTGGGTGAGGATAATTGCTCTCTGGTATGTTTTCTGTCCGTTTTTTCCCCTTCATGAAAATAGTACTTGTTTGTACTCTGGAAATGTGCTTGACTGTGCTATGCTGTAACTACATAGCTTTCCTTAAATAAATAGAAAACTTTAAAGAATGTTCAAAGAAGTTATAACTATTTAATATTTCTACTCTAATATTTTGACATGATTAAGACTTCAGCATTGGAACCAAAGATGTCTCTTGTAGCAAAGTCACTTAAATATAATGGTGGATTTAATAAAAATAGTTGTATCAATGCCCAAAATGGAATATCATCAATCATGTTGAATTTAAGTACGTTAAGGCCATATGAAGTGGTTCTTGGTATTTTTTATGCAAAGCCCAAACACAGCTCTGAACATGACAAAAAGTCACTCTTGCTCTTGTGTATTTGCTGAATGCCTTCTCCAGGAATCGCTGTAAAATGATGTCTAAAAAGTATTGAAATTTCTCCATTACTTACCGTTATAATACTTACCCAATTTAAATGAGAGTAGTTGAAATCCCTCATTATTGCAGTGTTGTTTTGCTGTGACAGCCTCCCTGACTTTCACACAATCATGACTCCAGAGCTGCAATGGACAAACAGCAATCGGTGATCTGCCTTCCTTCATGGCTGTATAGCATTGCTCGTGCTCAAGGCAAGATAGTTAAAGCTACTGCAAACTGTAATTTGCTGCCCTTTTTCTTAATTTTTTCACTGAGAAATCACAAAGAGTCCTGTCTGTTCTCCATGGTCAGGTTTCACGTGTAAGTGCACACATGTAGTTAGAGTGTATAGAGTATATTCTTGGACCCAGATGCTGAAAAGCAGTCATGGGATTAAAAATTTTGCAAGCAGCAATGACTCAGTTCTGGAAAATACGGGATTGAAAAATGCACTAAATGCTGGAGAACAAAAAACAAACAAAACACAACCGGAAAATTGGCCACCTTTCATCAATCAGTGTGTGCAGGGAGCAAACATAGACAAAACACCATCTGAATGCTTCTTTAAATTATGCTGTTTAAAGCTATTGCTGTACAGGAAGGTGTCCTAATTAGAAGAAATATTTCTGTGAAGGATAGTGTAGAAAATGACTGAAACAGTTCTTCGATTGTTTGCAGGCAAATTACATTTTGTTTAAGTGATGAAACATCCTAATTTTTTGGGAAAGTCTTAAGAGTGACAGAAAAGCTCGACTGCCAACTTTATCTACATAAATGAGTGTAGAAGGAATATTTTTTAGGGCTAATGGCTAATATGCCCTTTATAATAGAGGTTCTATATAATAGAGAAACCTAAAAAAATGTATCTGCTGTCAACTTAATTCTCATAAGAATGATTTGTATTTTTTTGGCAGTTTCAGAACTCACAGACGATAAATCTGAAGTTTTAATTTACTTTTTTAGAAAAAGAGTATCTTCTATTCAAAGTTTCTGCTTGCATTTTAATTTGCCTGAATTGAGGAATCACTGAGTGCTGACCCCATGTGTCTTCCTTCCCTCGGTGAAGGGATTGGGTGGACCTTGTGGCAATAGCAAGGGAGGAGAGGTGTCTGCAATGAAGAAGGGAAGAATAGGAACAGTGAGGAGGCAAGGTGTTTGAAGTGAAGTGAGGCTGAAAGTGAAGTTGGGCCTGGCAAAGGTATTTTGGGAGGAAAGTTGTTTTTCCCTAAATATTTGCATGTAATTTTTGTTTCTCAATAATTAAGTTAGTGTTTAAATTCAGCTTTTGTTATTTGGCAATAAATGAACTCAAATGGCCTGAACTGAGTCTGTTTTGCCTGCAGCAGTAACTGGTGAGTGACTTCACTGTGTATTTTAACACATAAGTTTTCTCACTCTTGTTCTTTCAGTTTTCTCCCCTGTCCCATGGAGGGTGAACCTGCTTATGGATGGGGCTTGTTTGCCCTCCATGTCAACCCACAACCCTCAAACATAGTAAATTGAACTAAAACAAGTGTAATCCAAATCAAAATGGATGTTGGTTAGTGCTCTATCTTTGACTCTTCTTTTTTGAACTTTTTCGTTGTTGAGGTGATAATTCAGGATTTCATTGGCCTCTAAAAGATAAAACAATCTTGTCTTCCCCATCCCTGAAGGAAATTGTCTTACAGGTGTGATGGCTGCCAGTGCCTGGGCTATTTGTAATTGACAATGGCCTCTTAAGGTCAAGAAATATAAAACCAGCATTGTTGCACCTGGGACCAAGTCAGAAACACATTTATACTTCAATTTTGTATAACTGTGAAAGTGTTTGCTTTTTCAGTGTCTACATGAGCTACAAGGCCACAATAGTATAAGGTCTATTTAAGTGAATTAAACTGGATATGATGAGGGAATGGTGTGCATGTAGCCTTTGTTTACCTCCTGATCTAACTTTTGTAAGTTCTGCATTCCTCTGGTTCTCCTGTGTGACTACGAACACCAGTAGATTGCCTCCAGGAAGATAATTGTCCTTTAGAAAAACAAGCATCAAGATTAATATTTATAAATGGATGTATTAGAGATTCCTGCTTGTAAAGAGTGAAAGGTGATTGCTGACAGGAGCAAACTTCCAGAAAGTTACCAGATAAGTGGAATTCTGTCAACTGTAGTCTGAGGACACCTGAAAGATTGTATAAAGCTCAGATACATTTCTGTTGGCTCTATAATAACTGCATAGTCACTTTCCCAGTGTCACAAATTGATAGTGTTTTATTAATCAAGGGGGTTTTGCATGTTTATTAAAAGAAATAATTCAGTTGTGAAATGAAAACTAGAATTTAAGAGATGTTTTAAGGAGAAATCACAGGCAAAGGAAGCACACAGCATTAGAATATTAGTAACGTGCGTTGAATTCTACTCAGTCATAAATAGTTTTTACATAGAAAATGTCCAGGATGGCACAGCAGAACTCCATCATGCCTTTCCCAGCTTACATGTGCTACTTCTAGCACTATTTTTTGTCTGTAGCTTATTCTATGAATGTTTTCCACTGTATGTATAAATGCATGTTATACCTTTTCTGTGCTTAATATTCTGTGGTTTTGATTTTTTTTTTTCTATAAATGATAGAACTTCACCTGTCTTAAAACAGTTTCTGAGAATTAAATGTTAGGAATGGAGAAAAATATAAGGAATATTTCTAGTGTATCTATTGTACATTCTTATGTGCTTTGGCATTAGTATTCAGAATTACTACATAAAAAGTTAAAAATAAGTATTTGGTATATTCGACCTCTGAAATTCAGATTGATCTCATCTCTTTTGACCTTCAGTGTTATGTGAACTGTATATTTGTGTAGGTGAAGCCTTATTGAACAATGGCTTTAGTTCAATGAGCTGAGACAAGTGTTTCTTCTGCATTAGGAATGCACAATTTGCCTTTAACTGTAGAAAACAGCAGACTTTCAAACAGTGCAAAGAACACTGGGAGTGTTTGCCTGAGTAACCTTTTATTTCTCTCTCTCTTGCATATCATGTGGCCAAATGCCAAGAGGTACTCTTCTAGTTTTAAAACTGATAGCTAGAAAATTCCTCTTTCTAAACTGGAGCAGTCTTGGATGCTGAGCAGGGTACATGTGTGAAAAATATGTTGATGAAAAGTTAATTAGCAGGTGTGAAGTTTTTTTTTATTCTTTGGCAGTGGTCTTTTCCATTTAAAATTGGTAGATAAAATTAATTTTCTTTTAAAAAGTAATGCTGGGAGGCTGCAACTTTCATAGAATTATAGATGGCTAATGAAAAGTACTACTACTTACCATAAAATAATATCCTGGAATGAAAACCTCGTGGAACTGCCTGCAGAGACATTTTTCTAGCAAAAAATCTTTTCTGAGCTGAATGTCTCCATGAAATTCATGCAGCAGAAGGGTGTTGTTTTCCAAGGAGAATTCCTTTGGATCTACAAATACTCAATATCAATCACATTTCCTTTCCTTTTCCAGCACTTCAATTTAAGAGCGCTTAACTTAACCGATCATTTAAGTCAAACAATTTAGTGAAGGATTCATATAGATTAAGTATTTACCATAGCACAACAGTGACTTACTTGCAAGTCTAACTTACAAATCTGAAGTAGTACATAAGAATCCAGGAGAGCAGTGTTCCTAGCACATTTGATACGGCGTATGCACCCTTGCATGCGCACAGACTAAAAGAGTCTCTGCAAGGTACCTGTGAAAAGTTCCCCTCAAATTCAGTGAAATACTCTCTTTGGGTGCCTTTACATCCTTTCGATGGGTGAAGGGTTGAGCCTCGAGGAGTTGGGGGGTATCAGCCCAGGATCTCTCATCATTCAGCAATCCTTCTTGAGGAGTCCTCTAGCTCTGAGAGGCAACACACTCGGAGATGCTGGTCACAAACATCCTAAAAAAATTATGATATTTGGGAAAAGCTCCCTCTGACTGGAAAAATGTAAAATGTCACAGCTGTCTTCAGAAAGAACAAGGAAGACAATCCAGGATTCTACAGTCTCTTCTGCTTCTATCTGTCATCAGGAAGATTATGGAACCAGCTCTTCCAGAAACTGTCCAGCTGCATGGAGAATCAAAAAGTGATTGGGAACCCTATGCCTGCATGTTCTTCTCTGATCAGATGGATGGTGCTAGGGATAAGAGGAAATGAATGAATATTTTTCACCTTGATTCTAGAAAGACCTTTCATAGTATCCTTAAACCCAAAGCAGTGAGTTGTGGGTAGAAAACTGGCTAGATTCCTGGCTTAAGAAGGTTGTGGTCAGTGGTACAAAATCCAACAGGAGTCTGGTGTGGCTGGGATCCTCAAGGGTGGAGAGGGGGGCTGATAATGTTTTAGTGTCTTAAGGTCATTACCTGGGTGATGGGAAGAACTGCACTGCAACAAGTCTGCGGGTAATTCCTGGCTAAACATGAGCCAGCAGGTCTCACTTGCAGCGATGAAGTCCAGCAGCAAACTCAGCCGTAGGAGTGAGAATGTCGCCTGCAGTTTGAGGGAAGCGATTGTTCAATTCTGCTCAGAGTTTGAGTCCCATTCTAGCGTACTGTGCCCTGTTTCCTGTAGCTGGTCACGGTCACAGACTATTTCAGTGTGAGAAACTGTACTGAATACAAATTCAAATAAGTCATTTAGATTCTCAGCAATTGCCTTGTTGTCTTTACATGTTCCTGCTGTGCTGATCCTTTCATTCTGCAAAGCCTGTAGAAAGGATCTGACTCCGGAGGTATTCGAGGGAAGATTTATTAGTCGTTTTCGTATTTTTTACTGGTTGTTCCTCCCGGGCCAGTCTTTGTTTTTTTTGCACTAAGCCTGACAGAATTTATTATCCTTTATGTTTTCTGCATTTGGACATGATATGATCTTCTTGAATTATACTTCGGGTAACTGCTCTTCAGCCCTCTTGACTTGCTTTTATTTAAGTCTTCATTTCTCCCTTTCATCTCCACTTTCTCAGGTGATGCTGCCTGCTCCCTTGTGATTAAACCCTGATCTGCTTTTAGGTTTTTTCTCTTGAATCTCAATCTGGCAAGTGATAAATGGGCACTGTGCTGCCTGTGTGACAGGAGTTATGGGATGGAAGGAAACATTTAAACTTCCTTTGTTTCTTTAACAGTTGTCCTTTGTAGTCCCAGCTGCTGACTCTTCTACAGTAGTTGCACTTTCTCTCTCTGAAATTGTTCTCTTGCCTCTCTTCTGCTTGCTAACCTAATGAGATTCAGTAATTAATATTTTATCCTCTATCAAATATTATTTTTAATCTCTACCTTTTTTGGGGGCAGGGTTTAAACATTTTTAAAGAAGTCTAGTAGTAATTAGTTACCTTAAATGCAGAAATTTTGTTTGTTTCTAAAAATTTCTGAATTACATTTACAAGAACAACAATAGATAGATAAAGACAGACTGATTTTTGCTGCCTGTCTTTCGTCCTATCTTACCTTTAGCAGTCTTTGTAGGGTTAGGTTTTTTGTTTTTCCCTGAGCCACTGAAAATATAAGGTAATCATCCTAAATTGATGTAATAGAACTAAACAGAATACCACCAGGATTAGAAAGAGCCCAGACTCCAATTAATATGTTGGAAGATCTTCACCTTATGCTGAAAGTTAAGGAATTGCCATGGGTTTATGCTTCATTAGTACAAGATTTCATGCTGCCATGTGCTGATTAAGAATTAGACAGAGGGGCAAATCCTCTGTTCATCATCTGTTACAATGCTGGAAGACTCAGTGTCTCTCCCAGTGGTAATTCCAACATCAGTGAAAAGCTGAATCCAGCTCCAAGTAGCAGGATACAGCGTTTCAAATGTCACTAGCCTCAATTTTTGCTAGTGTACACCCTGCAGAGACCACAGCCATCAGTCAATGTTTATCAAGGTGAAATAGATCAGGTGCAGTACTAGGTGGTGCCAGCAGATTGGAAGATCTTGTTCATGGCAGGACAGTCTCATGTCAAGTGTCTCATACCAGCTTGGCAGGTAGAATTTCTCGGTTTGAAAGAATAATTCTTTCAAATCCAGCCTTCTCTAGAGATTTGTTCAGAAAAAAACCCTGATTTTTACCAGCCTCACTGAAGGTAACAGGTACTTTTCTGATATAGAAGGAATTGGGAGAGTATTCTTTCTCTGAAATCAAGAACACATTTTGTCAAGAACATGATTTTTTTTCTATTGAGAAGAATGTTGAGCGAGGATTCCAGGCTTTGGGAAAGATCCAGGATGAGGCCTGACTTCTAAATTATGCCTGAAAACTTAAGGAAAGATGTTTTTAAACGTCCAAAGTACCAAAAATGTGGAAAACAGTGGAGTTTTCATTAAAAGCTGCAATTTAACTATTACACAGTGTTTAAGTATATAATTTTAGAGTCTTATTCCTTCTATGCAATGATATTAAAGTTACTGTTTCTTGGTTTTGTTTTAAAGAACTACTCTTCCTAAACTGAATGGTGATCTGTGCTCTTATTGAATGTTTGATCTACAAAACATGTTAAAATATTCATTAAACCTTGCAGAAACCCCTGTGAGGACTGTACAAAAGCATTATGATTCTTTCACAGATGGTAAATGCAGTTAATATTTCTCCAGTAGTGCTAGAGAACTTCTGTATCCAAGAGTCTGTCCATTTCTGTTAATTTGTTTTTTCAGCTAAAGCCTATCATTACTGAGGTAGCTGTGAAGTGGAAAAAACATTCTGGATTGTAATAGGCAGTTATATCTACATAGCTCCAACTTTGTATCACATTTGCCTAATACGTTGCTCTGAATTCAAGATGATTTATTTCAAACTTCAGAGGAGTTTAGATTTGGTCATGGATGAACTGCTTGCAATCCAATTCCTAGTTTTCTGAACGTGGGCTGTTGTTTAGCTGTGCAGAATCAAACTGCTTGATACATGATTTAATAAAACAGTAGAGTGGTGTTTGATCCGGTCAGCCATCCTTTGAATTAAAATTGTAGCTTAAAATTGCTTAGAAATAAGTATCAGAGGATGGACAACTTTTAGCATTTAAAATGGAAAACATTATTTGATATGCATTCTTGAAATGTATAAATGATTTGAAAATTTACTTTAAATTATGAAATATTCACATGAAAGTTGCCAAGAAATCTATGATCAAGCTATTTATTCTTTAATGTTTTGTATTGCTTTAAATCAGGCTCTTCAGAATATTTCTTAAATGCGGACAGAAATTTAATTTGGAGATTGATTTACATTGAATCTGATTCCATTTGCATATTATAGTAATGTGCAACTAATAGAGGTGCATCTTACTTTGTATGTTAATAAGAAATATGGTAAACCAGCCATCATAAGGCAACAGTACATGATCATATAGTCCTTGTCCAGAAACTCTAAGTTTTTATAGGACCTAGTCCTTTAATCTACTGTATGGCTTTCTGTGAGTGTTAAATATAGATAGCAGTCACTAGTACCTGAGTTAAGTTGCTCTGTACCTATTGGGAAGAAGGAAGGTGTCTTATAACTAGAGCTTTGCACATTGTCTGAAGGTGCTCAGCCTCACTGAAAACCAAGGTGTTGTTTTATTTTAATTCCTACAGTTTGGGTCCTTTAGCTGTACTTGAGTGGTGTGCAGTAAGAGCTGCTCCAGCTGAACTGCTGCTCATCTCGTGCTGTCTCTGTCCTGGCAGTCAGCAGAAGGAGAAGGGTTGGGCTCCGGCTCTGTTCCATCTGCTCAGACGGACGCTCGTAGTGCCTTGTCAGAGCATGTCTTTCATTGCTGCTGCAGCGAGGAGCATAAGGAAACAAAGCACTCTGTCAAATGCATCCTGCTCTCAATGGGCAGGTGCTCTCTCAGTGTTATGGAAAGGTGTCCGTTTTTGGGAGAGACTCCAGGTTGCTCTGAGGTTTCAGGTGTAAGTGGAAAATCGATGGGTACAGGCTGCTCCCTGAAGGCACTCATCTCTCTCAGCTGTACGGGCTGTGAGCATGGCATGGAAGAGCATCCATCCTGTTAAATACAGACTGACAGTAGTAGCAAGGTTACCATAGTTAATTTGCTACTAGATATATCAAAGTTCATGTACATTCACCTGTGCCATGCTTTTGTATTGCAAGTATTCCACTGGGAAATGTTGGATAAAATTGGTATTGGGTAGTTTGCCGTGATAAATTAAAACAAGGAACTGCAGAATTACTCTGCCATGAGCTATGGTGACTCGTGTGATTTTTAAATCTTTCCTTCACAGTGTGTTCATCACCTTTCTCCAGTACAATTTTACTGTATAATCAGCTGTCACTCCCCTGACAAGTATTAGTCTGTTAGAAACTTATCATAGGCTGACAAGCGCCAGAATTCACCCTCACATTTCTGTTACTGAAGCAACCAGACACTTGGCTTCAGTGGCTGAAATATTGTATAACACGTTATTCTGACCTATAGCTTGGCATGGAAATCGTATTTAATTGTTCAATTTCAAATCAACATGTAGCTGAAAATATTACTCTTGATGACATTTCCTTATATTGGCTTTTTTGTTTAACAGTAATAACAGAATAATCAGATTCTGTGCCACTCGATCCCAATGCTAAGGGAATGTTCTAAGACTATCTGTTTTGTTTCATGCCAGACAACACCCTGGACTAAGTAACCTAAGTTAATTCTGAAAAAAGCTTAACCATTTGTGTAAGCATAATTCAGTATACTAGTATATGTTAACATTTTGAGAAAATGCTAACCATTAACTGTATGGAGCTTACTTTACATAACTTATTGTGTCTATAAGGCTTACATGTAAGACACACTTACAGAATGCTTTCCCAGAAGACATTGTCAGAACACATAAGGGTAGTTTCCAAATTCATTACCTATTATTTGTACCATTCTGGGAGATTCTTCCACAGTTTCCTTTCTAAGCCTTTTAGAGATAGTAAAGCAAAGATGATAATCTGGTTTAGTTATGACTTAAGTAAAGAAAAAAAGTAACACTTTTCTGCTATTTGTTAAAACTTAAGGATTTTTAGGGTGGCTGTCAAACCTTGTCTTATGTATTTTTAGATCTCTCTACTTACGTCCTAAACTGTGTTATTTAAAAGAAAGCAAAGCATTTTAGGATTTAATTGTATTTTGATTTGTGCCCTTGTAATGTATGCAATGGTATGGTACTTCACAGTTATGTTCTTGCTGTTCTTGGTGATTATCGCAACTACTGTAAGTCTGCATTCAAAATGGAAGAAAAGCTTAAATTATTAATTTTTTATTCGCATTTTACATAGCTCCATGATGTGTGACTTGGCTCCTTGGACTAAAATTAGAATATAAAACTAAAAGAGAGATCCATTTCTTTAAGGTCATGGTGCAATGTGTGCCTAGAGAGCCATAACACAGACCTCTATAATGGCTTTTTGAGCAGAGCCTAATAAAGGAAGAAATTGCAGTGAGGCTCTTATGCCAAGAGCCTCCAGTTTGCTGAATATAAATAGGTATTTTACCTATTGAACTACAGCAGCAGAAATGCTCAAGTAAGAAGTTTACTTTTTGCAAACAAAGGCTTTGTGTCTGTGTGGAACCTTTTCCTTGTGTTGCATAGTGGCTTTGCAAGTCAGTGGGTTTCCATGTCTGAGGGCTGTTTATAAATGCAAGATGTAACTTCTCTCTGAAAAAGCTGCCACCAACCCCTTTGGGACTATATTGGCTTTATTTATTTACCAAGAGACTTGCTTGTTGATTACAAGGAAATGAAGAAAAATTAAGCTACTTGCTCCAACAGAGCAGTTAATGTACTGCAGAGTGTAATGGTTTACTTTTCCTCTTTTCCACAAGGCTCTTCGCCCTGCTGGTTTAGTTACCTCATTTTAATTTTCTGTATTGTGAAATTAAAAGAGAACATTACTTCAACAATCAGTAGTATTCTTACAGAATGCTTTATAAGTCTATAGGAGGGTATAAGCTCAGAGCAATGTTGATTTTGATGGCTGTTTAACTCAGCAAATCAGCTTGAGTGCATAAATCCTTACGGGGTGTATACACCTTATCACAAGCTGGGTTTGAAGAAAAAATAACTTAGTATGGGGATTTATTGAATGTAACCACTTTTCATAGAGCAGGGGAACGCTGAAGTGCTGAAATCCCTTTAGAACTGTTCTTCTACATTCCTGCTCATTATAAATAATTATGAAACAGGTCCACCAGGTGCCATTTTCAAATATCAGCATCTGCCATCAAAAGTGTTTGCAGTAATTTAACACTTCACTATGTTTAAATAATTGAATGTGCAACAGAAAGAATTGCACTCGTAGTCACTCACACAGAATTACAATAGAAATAGTGCACAAAGAAAGTGAAAAAAAAATGGTGATGTGCTGAAGGAAGAAATGAAATCCTTTTCTGATACCCAAAAAATGAGAGTATGCTCCTATCTGACAATTTCAGTCTGTTACAGCATTTCTATGCTGTGTTTGGAGACATGATGAACAAATAAAACTTTATTTGCATACCAGTAACTTTCATGAAATGCTTATTTTAGAGAAAATACACTTTTTTGAAAATAAATTTGTTTCCTTTGATCAGTAGCTTAATGATAGCTGTTTTTAATTGGATAAATTGGTATTAGACAAGTGGAATCACAAATATAGTTTTCTAGTTTTAATCTGGTTTAATGCTATCCTTATTTCAGTCAGAAACCAGGCAGTAGTGGTGCAGCCGTAAGGAAGGTTTCACAGCATTGAAGCCAGTCAGCTCTGAAACAATCTCCTTCCTATCTCCTGCACTGTTCCTCTCTATTATTCCGTGGTGAAATGGTTCGGAGAGCTAAACTGGTTGATAAATATTTATTCTGCTTTTGGTTTGGGTTTTATTTTGCATTGGTTTTCTTATGGCTTAACTTTAGCATCTCCTCTTTATGAACTAAGATAAACGTGCTCGTGAGTTCTTAAAGCAAACAGTTATGGTAGGCTTCCTTAAGCTAAGGTTTAAAGATAAAACTGTTGTGAAACTGCATGCTAAGTTTAAAAATTCTCAGCCTGTCAGTTTACTTGCCACAAAAAGATGTACAGAAGGTTTCTTACTCAGTATGAAAGCTGTAGATTAAGAGAATCTTTTCTTGACTTTTCTTTTCCTGTTGCAAGAGATGCTTACTAATACTCACTTTGAAGTCAGTGCATGACTTGTTTACTCTAAATTCCTTGGATTGTAGGGACAAACTGTCCACATCAGAGTGCTTTATCAGTCTTTATTTTTCCTCTTAAATGTATTTTAGCAAATACTTGTTAGAATAGAATCAGTACTGTTAGCCACTATATTGCTGTATAGTGCACAGAATAATAGATTTTAATGCTTTATGCATGTTGGCAATATGCTGAAATTTTCGTGGTTTATATCACTGCAGTAATTTTGCAGATTCACAGCTTGTGTGGCCAAACTGAAATGTTATGTTAACATGGTCTGACTTTGTGTATACTATGGATGAAAGAACTTTATTTAGTAACTTACTGGTAAACCCATCTTTGACTGCACCTATGGCTTGAGTTTAAGGAGGCATATACCTGTAACGTACATGGGTATGGGTACCTCTGAAACCTTACTAGAAAACTGGATGGCTAATTTTTTCTGTTAAAGACCTATAAATTAAACTGTTTCTTGGAGGCTACTCTGATTTTATGTAATGCTTCATTTTCTCAAAACATTATTCAGAATTAAACCAGATGCCATCCAAGTTATGAATGAATTTTAGTGTTTGTGAGGAGCATTATCAATGTACTCTCAGGTACACATAATCTGTTCAGGAAATGTTTCATACTGTTCATCAGTATAAACTCTGATTGCTCATGTAAGAGGGAAATTACCATTCCCTAATTATTTTTTTATTACACTTAGATTCTTCTGAAGTTTGGGTACTGCTGTGATTCTTTTGGCTGTGTCTGTTTATTGTGCTCTCGCCCCCTGGTTATATCAATCCTTTCTAAACAGTTGAGTTGGTGCTTGATGTTCCCTGGTCAGCAGTTCCAGATAAGATGTTTAGGGGTAGCTGATAGCAATCAACCTCTGGCTGCTCTTTTGGAACTGACAGAAGCAAAAGCCTGAAGCAGAGGTTGGCAAGCTAACCCCCACCAGCTCCCAGATGATCTCCGGAAAAGTTATCCCCTGACGTGGATTTGGAAATGTGCCATTTCTAAGCTATTAGAACTTTTCATGTTTTATGAAAAGTGTTTTGTGAGGGCCCGGAATATATATTACTAAACTCTTAGTGCTGCAAGTTAGTGAAACATGCCACTTCTCTGTGGCTGGTGTCATTCGCTTGTCCTATCTGAATTCTGCAGGCTCATTTTTAACGTAATCACTATATTTTTGGTAAGATGGGCTAAACTCTCAAAGTGCTGGGCCAGCTTACACAACATGCTTGGGGAATATGGTTGCAAAATCAGGCCCCAAGATTTTTCAGGAGTTACCCTGTCAAATAAAAACCCAAAGCAAAAAACAGCTAAGCAGAATAAAATCTATTTTGTGATTATTTTGGGATATTTACTAGATTATTTGTAATTTTAAAAGTATTGTATATTATTAGTTTAAAGTTTGGAGAGCTGCTTAGTTTTTCCTTTCGTTTTGGAAGATTTTTCAGTTCTATGGTTTTGGTTTTTGTTGGCTTTTTATGTTAGTCTAGGGAAACAAGTCAGTGAGAGAAGACTTTGTGTTATAGTCTGTTTGTAGTTTACTACAAGACAGTACTCTGTTTAAAGACTGAAAATTTCCCAGTGGGTTCGGACATGTATTTCATATATTTAGGTGTTTGTTAGATATTCTAGGCCCTGTTTCAAAGCCTAATCTCAGGTCTTCAGAACATTCTGAGTTCTTTGCGAAGGTGACCTCTTCTGCATAATTTTTAGGTTATGTATGTTTTCTTAGCTAATAACCATTAAATCCACTCTTTATGTTTGGGCTAAAGTCAGTCTCTCTAGCACTGGGTAATTAAAGAAAGACTTGAAAAAAGTGTTGGCCTCCACTGCTCTCGTTTATAATCCTAGAGCCTGCTCCCATTACTGTAGTCATGAATGGTTCTTATTCTCATCATGGCTCTGTTTGAGCCCTGTACCTGTGGCAATGCTTATTTGTTTAATTACTCAGCCTGGAAAAGTCAGTTCTAAAACCAAACACATGGAACTTTTCAAGCATATCTTCTAAGATTTTTTTTTTTTAAATTTTAATTTTTTCCCCCCCAAAATGCTAATAAAAGGTTGTATTTCAATTGTTTTGACTTTAAAAATATATTTTGTTTCAAAAAAAATAGACTGAGGCCGGGCATGACATATCCTCTTTAGAAATTAATAACGAAAAGTCAGGAAAAGATGTAAAACTGCTTCAAAAGAAGCAAAATAACAGTAAAACTGCTGGGTAGCTTGACTTTATGCTAAACTATCTGCAATTAGTTCATCATCTGCTAGAAACTAGGTCTTTAAAAAGTTTAGGGATAAGGGAAAAGGTTTCCCATTCTTTCAAATCTGAGTTGGAATGACTAAATAGAAGTGAGAGGGAGGTGAGGAGAAAGAGGCAGGAAAAAGGAGGGAATAGCACTGTGCTCTAATGGGTTTCTGCTAGTGAGTTGCAAGGTCCCAGGAAAACAAAAAAAACAACAAAACACATCCATGGGGAGTTATGCAGTTGGCTGTGAGAGAAGTAAGTTAAGTAGACATTCGGGTGAAAATTGGACAAATGTATATTCAGTTCGTGAATCTGAAGTTTATGTAATTTACTTCATTTTAAAGAAAGATAATTCAAGAAAATATAATTAATACTTGTAATTTAAATATCAAGGGATAATATATTAATGGTGGAATTAGCAATTCTAACATTTCTTTCCAGGAGTATATATTTTATTTAACTTTTACATGTTTTTTTTTTTTTTTTGGTTTTTTTTTTTTTATGCTTAGCCCCTGCTCCATATTTACAAATCCTTCTGCCTGTTAAAATATTCACCAACTAATATTTAGATTTAACCTGGTTAATTTTTGTATTGCTTCATAGTCCTATCTAAACACATTTTTAGGGTTGTTTGCATTTTCTTCATTAGCATAATGCATGATAAATATGTAATAAAACTGGTTGTTGTTCTAATGCATTCCTAACTCCTATTTACATTATATTGACTGCACTGATTAGTCTCCAGCTTTCTTTCATGTGCTCCGTTGATGTAATATTACTTGTTAAATATGTATATGTCTGCTGTATATGCAAAATCTCTTTTACATCTTTAGTGCTTTATCAGAGTTTTTAAGAGTAGTGAGATGTAACACATTATTATTGTCATTATTTTGGCCAGGTTATTGCCTATATTTCCGCATAATTGAATTAAAAAAAAAAAACCAAAAAAAAAAAAACTACTACCAAAAAAACCCCAAAAAGCCCCAAAAACAAAACAAACAAAGAAAAACCCTAAAAAAACCCCAAAACTACAAAAAAAAAACCAAGCAAGGGAGTTGAGTTCATAGAAAAACATGAAATTATAGCCTGTATTACAATAGTATAGTTAAAAAATAGTTAACATTAACTATAATGTAAAAAAGGAGGGGAGGAACAAAACATTTAGGACCTGATTTTTCATTGAACTCCTGTTACGTGCAATTTCAGGCAAACCTTCATTATAAAGGTTTTATTGAATTCCTCAGGCTGTGTTGTGGTCAGTTGGATGCTTTGATTCCGTTCTTTTGCCTTGCTCAAAACCTCACTTTCTGAAGGCGATAGACTTTTCTGCATTTTTACACTATAGTTCTTCAGGTTTGTTGTGTTTTCTCTTGTTCTTGTGCTAACATTGTCCTTGAGCTTCATGGTTTTGCTCTGATTGCTTTCACCCCATGATATATTTATAAGGTACACTCATATAGCTGCTCTAAGCCTTTCTTTGACTACACTCTCAATAGGGTTTGTTCTTCTCTACACTGTCTACGTAAGGCTAACAACTTTTTTCTGTTCCACTTGTGGTTTATCATTCTTGGACATGTCTGATCTGAAGATAGAATTCCAAATCAAATCTTGTTAATGCTCTGTGGAATAAAATCAATATTATATTTCTTGAAGATTAATTTGCTTTATCTTTCAAAATTGATATTTGGATGAAAAAATAACAAGTCTTGCATTTCGAGGCTGTGATCTCTCAGTTCCATGAATGCTCAGATGTATGAAGTATTTTCAGGAGGTGCACTATTTTCAATAGTGTTGCACATAACACTATTCATATTTGACATACTTGCAGCTATTCTGCAAAGTTTGACAAGTGTATTTTTGCAATTTTTGGTGAGTGTGACAGGCTTTGGTTCTGATCTTGAGTGCTTTGTCTGCATTTGTTGAACAATAGCTGGACGTGCACTACTAGAGCATTAAAATGAGCTGTGCTTTATTTAGACTGGGATTCCTACGTAATCTGAAGGGTGGTTGCATTTAGCATGTCCCAAAATTTTTATCAGCTCTAGAAACTCTTGCAAAGATTAAATTACCATTTCTTAATCTTACATCCTTGAGTCCAGGCAGACTCAACAAGTCTGCCATAGCACTCTTTCATGAACTACTACAATGCTTACTTAGGCCCTCAGTGTATTGTGGTGGACTAGAGATTAGTGTATTTAAAGCATTAAAAACATAAATTTGTTTGAGTTATTTAATAAAGCCATCTGTGAAAATGTTGTGCTTCTAAATTGCTCCTATACTGCATCATAAAACATTCCTGGAATTAACTGAGTACTGAAATTTTGCTATCCATTTGTTTCTGTGAGAGAAGACCATGAAGACAATTAATAATTCTCAACTGAGAAAAATGTGAGAGAACCTTTTAATAGCGAAGTCAGAAACATGTATAATAAACAAGTTGGTACTGTAATACTGATTTCAGGTATCTCATGTAGGCCCTTCTTTCACAATTTGCCTGATACAGTAATAAGAAGGATTTCCTTTTTCAGAGTGCACAGTAAAGTATTACAGTGCTGCTATTATGCTGATCACTAGATCATAATTATCTTAATGCTTTAATACTTACGGTTTTCCTTTCATATATTAAATAAGTTTAATGTATTGTGTTGCACATTTGAAAATTGCTATATTTATTTTAATATTGTTTGATGCACACATAATATACCATTTGGCACCCCAGTCACACCTGGATGCTATTGTTGCATATTTACAGCTATTCCATCTTGCAGGGAACTTTTGAAATGAATATTATAGATACGATGTCCTCAAATCCAGTCTGATTCCACCAAGCAGCAGCATTTTCACTTCTCTTTGGGCTCTCACATGCTGCTCCACACTCATCAGTGTCACACACACTTCTGTTTAATCAGTTAGGCTGGGGTTTACATTGGCTAGCAAAGGCAAAACACCTTCTTTCTGCTGCATGTTCAAATAGGAGTCACTAAAATGTTGGCTTCTAAATCTTTAAAGTATATATTACCGGACATCCTGCTTTGCCCTTGATTTATTTCTCTGCTTCTCCAACACTAGCCATGTATAAAATTATTGATATGTGAATGGGGGCTTGCATTTGTGCAAAACGTGAGCAGATGTTTCCAGCTGAAAAGTTATTAGATGACTCAGAGTATGGGCTTAAGGGGTTCTGACTGTCGAGCATGAGCAGTTCTCTTCCTCAGATAACCAAATTTAAGGGGTTTTTTTCCTTAAATTACATTTAAATAGATTAAAATAACTTTCTGGAAAAGGGAAGTGCATAGGTAGTAACCCTTCAGTCAAAGCTTTTAAAAAGTACTTAAAACATTTTTTAAAAGTATTGGCATGACACATTTTAGACTGCTTTCCCCATGATCAGCCTAAGAAGAAAGATCAGCCCGTTAATCTATTTGCTGCATTCTTGGTGAAATATGTTAAAAATCTGTCCCCTACAACATTTACAAGATTTCTTCCAACCTGTTTTTTTAGCATTTCAGTGCAGGAATGATCATGGTATGTATAAATTCTTAACATTCGAATTTCAACTTTTTCAAGATGCATATGTATTTTTTTTAAAGATATGCTTTTAAAGTGGAAATAGCCTTTTTGCATCTGCTACAGTTAACGTTCCTAAAGATCTCATTTGTCATTTTTGATACTGTTTATGTGTCATACATATAGAAGCCTGTATTATCCAGGTAACTGATCTTCATTTACATGTAGGAGCAACACATGCAGTGAGAAAATTCAAGATGTGTAACCATAAGACTCATCAAGAAATCTCTTCTTTGAATTTAAAACTGACACATCAAATCAATTTAGACACATGATTTTTTGTCAGTGAGGGTTTTTTTTTGTGAAGTATTCTATATGTAACTGAACTTTAATAGCTATAAATTCTCCCTGTCTATCATAATGATATTGAAAGTTTCTCTGATTTTTTTTTAGTTTAAATTAATCAAACTTGCATGCCCTATGGAAATAAGGTCTATTGAACATAAAAAGCATTTTTGTATCTGCAAACAATACTCTGGCCTAAATTAGTAAAAAACAGGAGTTATTATTGAATATACTATTATACACAATAAATTTTGTGTTTTTTAAAGATATCTAGAATTAATTTTACACCTGATCTTGACCTAAATTTAGGAATTTTACTGCGCAGAATTTTAGCTATGTTCCTTAAACCTTCTGCTACCTTTTTTTAGTACATCAAAACAAAGCCTAGAACAGATTAGTTTTGATTTACAGCCAAATTAGTCCATTCTGGACACTTTCTTGTTTAGGTTTTAATCTTTTTTCCATTTTGCTTTTCTCAAGTTTCATATAAAAACAGTTGTTCATAAGGTTCTAGAGGGGGAAAGGACAAGCTACCTGTACTAGCACTCAGCATTCTGTTGTGTTGGTTTGGGGAGGAATTAACCTCAGGTGATTGTGAGCTTGCCTCGATGTCAGAAAAAGCACATCTCAGATGGGAATCGAAGGAAGGTATATACACTGCAGCAGCAGAATGCCTGTACTTCCCAGTGCTATTTCAGAAAAGTGCTGTGTTCCCCAATGTTTTCTGATTGCACTTGAAGAAATATTACCTTCTCTTAACGCGTATGGAATCACCCATCCAGTATGCACACGGCTCTCTCCGTTGTCTGTTCAGAATTGACTGTTTGGATTTCAATTGCCCTTTTCCACTTACTTTATAGCGTTTTATCTTTATGAAAGATTTTACAGTGAAATAAAAGTAATGAATTTATCTCCATACGAAGTTATAAAATCTTCAGTTACTGGATTTCAGTCTCTAATTTTCTTTCTTTTTTTTTCATAGTTACCTGTGCAATTTTTCTAGACTAACTATTTATAAAAGTAAAGTGGAAAATGTGCAATTACTTGAAATATTGTCCTATTTGCTTTCCAAAATATTAACCTGTGTGAAAATATCTCAAATACTCTTGGCAAATTTACCGTTTTGGTGACTGCTAATGTTACCATTTTTGAACACTATTTGTGATTCAGACACCATATTCCTGATATCAAACACCATAGTTCCCTTGATCTGTCTTCATTTTCAGGACTCTTCAGTAGGACCTAGGTGACAGAGTATATTTTAGTGTTCTTTCCTCTGGCCCTTCTCTCCCAACCTCACCCTGCATTTCCAGGTTTTGAAAAATCAAACTGCAGCTTTCAGTAGGGTATATCAGTCTTGTGAGGATGTTAACTGTTGATTGTTATTTGTTATTTCAGCAAATTGTTGAAAATGATGCTCACTCCTACTCAATGACAAAAATACAGTATACAACATGATATGATAAAAATGTTAACATCATACCTCAAATTTTTAAAACCACTGTTCTATTAGTTTGCCATTTTAACTTCACTTCCTTCTATCTCTGTCTTTGCTGCTAAGAAGACACTTACTTTAGATATAGCTTAAGGTGCAAAGGTTGTGGCGTTACTAAATCAATGTTTAATGTTGCAAGGAACCAGAAAAAGAACAATCAACACCTTTACTGTTCAGCAGAGGTATTAAGTCTGATTTTTCAGGTTTGAAAACCAAAGATATCATCAAGTTCACTTAACCAGGATAGTGCTGACATATTAGTCCAAGGCTCCTTCACACCATGCAGCAAATCAGAACAGACATTCAGGCAGATTAAAGGTATGCTCTGCCACCAAATATTTTAATGCCAGATACACTTGAATTCTGCAGCACTTTAACCCCACAAATTCTGACCTGTCTCTGTAATTCTAAAAGGCAAACACAAATGTGTTAATCTTCTGAAGATATTTTCTTTGTGCTGCGATTGTGACCTTATTCAATACAGCCTACAAAGGTCAGCATTTTGAATGTACTCTGTAGGTCTGAACCATCAGGTTTAAAACACTTACTTTCTTAAGGAAATCTCTATTTAAGAACTAACAATATTTTCCTCTGGGAGTTTCATAGTGGTTTAGATTTATGGCTATTCATATCTACAGAAAAGAAGAAAAAAGCAGTGCCACTATCATTGTAAGTGGACTGTCTTCCAGGCTTCCACTCTCACTTAATTGTCTGTATGTAAATTGTGCCTTTTGCTAGCAGTTAATTTTGTAAAATGTGAATTTTATTCAGGAAAATAATAGGCGGTGATCACTATGCTCATTCATGTAGACCATTGAATAGCCTTCAGAAAATTTTGACCTTTGCTTTAACTTTCTTTTTAAAATAAAGTTTTAAAATCATCGGTTTTAATTTCCACATTTCAATATTTACAGTTCTGCAGTATTTCATACATTGATTTTTGTCTGCCTCCAAGTCCAGGGCTATTCCTTGAGATTACTTGCAAAGATTGCTTTCATTTTGAATTTAACATGCAATCTACTGGTGGAGTGAAAAACAGGGCAGAAAATAATTACAAGTTTAAAAAAGAAGCAAAAAAGGTCAATAACTGTGAGTAGACACTGCAGTTACTGGCTGACCTTTCAGAGACTGTAGAGTTTATTGCTTCAAGGTCTTAGTGGCAGCAGTGAGTGTCAGTAGAGTAAACCATTACTACTTCTATTGTTCCTGCTGTTATCATACCATTAGTATAAACATGGTTTGTAGGAAAATGTCATTTTGACACCTAGTGGAAACTGAGGGAGACGTATATACACATTTAAGCAAAACACCTTATAATCTTTGCCTGATAATCTTGCTTGTTTCTTGGTGTTTGGATAAGAACGAACTATATATAGGCTCACGTTTTCACAGTCAGGGAATTAAGTCAGCAGTAAGAGCAAATCTCAGACAGGCCTCATGATTCTGTCATAGCTTAATGTCTGTAAGTAGGCTTGTTAAATGACCAAAAGTATGCATTTGGTGTACAAATTACCAAGTTTAAAATTTCCCTTCTTTTTCTTCTTTTTTTTTTTTTTTTTCCTCTTAGTTATGGAGGTAACGTTTTCAAGACATTTTTTACGTAGGTTTCTAATACATCCATTTGGGAATGAAATCTTACCTGTTTTTCTTGCTATTGAAGACTTAGCAATTTCATTTTTACTAGTACAGTCTCATGCACTTTCAATTGCAAATTTAGGTTCATCCAAATCAAAATGAGATCAAAATATATAACTTGAGTTTTATGAAAGCTCTTTCAAAATGTTTTGGTGAGCTTTGTCAGACAGGTTACTGCAGATCTTTGAACATGCTTTAAAAAGTTCACCCTTGTCCTTGAGGCTAAAAGGTAAAATAAATAAAAGTTACACCTGAGTTGTGGCTGCACTTTTATAAATGCTTCTCTGTGCCCTCATCCTAGATACGGTGGCTGAGGCTGGTGCCACACTAGGAGTGGCCAGATGAATGTGGAAATATCTCCTGTAATGAGTTTACATTGTAAAAAGTAATCATTTATGTATCAGTTGGATTTCTGTTTTATCTCAGCAATGTGAGAGCTTCTGCTTTCTAAACAGATGCATTTGGAAATAACAGTAGATTGTTTTTCAGAACCTGTAATAAGTATTAATGTTGTATTCATATCATTAAAAAGCCTTTAAAAAACCCCAAACCCCACTCTGATATAAGAAACAACAACAGCCTTTATTTGTCAGGGGGAAAAAACTACATAATCTCTGAAAATTTAAATCAGCTTTGAAAATCTCAAATTTGTTGTGAAAGGGAAGGCAATGTTTTTTATTTAGCACAGCTTTTAAAATCTCATTTGGGATAGCAGCAGGTAATACTGAAATACTGGGATTTTTTATTACTATTGTAATAGAAGCAAACAGTATTAGGTGATGCATAGGATTCAGAAGTTATTTTTCTATGTTTTCTTCTTTGTGATTCTGTGAAAATCCTAGATGCTTCTGTTGAGGACAAAGGATTTCTTGTCTTTTTAGGCCTCAAGTCTTATCTTGCTTCTCAGCACTATGTAAGGTAAAGTATGTTTCAGAATTTGTCTCTCAATCTAAAGAAACTAGATCAGCAATTTATGTACAGAAATATAATCTTTCTTGCAGTGCAGAAGGCATTTAAGCTCTCCTCTTTCAAAGTTATTTTGCTACTGCTTTGATACAAAGAGTAAGTGGAATCAGCACAAATAATGTCAGAACTGTTACTTGGTCAGAGCTTAGAGAAAGCAAAATATTATTAAAAAGGAATGGTTATGTTATAAGTAGCTGTGTATTTGAAAATTGGAAGAAACATTGTCATAAACACTTATAAGCTCGTGCTCTCCGTGTGGATTTGTATATATAATGTGACAGCGTGTAGGAAAACGCTGGATTTTGTTTGTGTTGCTAGACCTGTATTTTTTGGTATGGAACTTACTTAGGTGTCTTATATCATCCTCATTTTCACTCGTCACTTAAAAAGGCGTCTTTGCACCAGAACTGGGAATGTTAGCAGGGATTTGATTATTGACCAAACATATGGATGCAAGAACCAAACCACTTGTGAACCGCAAGGCTTATAAAAATTGGCTGCTGGATCAGTTTTTGAAGAGTTTGACATATTTACTTACTCTTTTGGCGCTGTTAGAAAATAATTAGTTTGAGAACGTTCAGGTTTATTGTGGTCGTTCTTATCAAACAATCAAACTTGTAGTTATGTTCATCAGAAAACAATATTTGCTAATAAAAATGAAGCTGCAGTGAACTTCTGTCAGGCAAATTGCTTCCCAAATTAAACCTGTAATAACCTTTTAAAGGCAACTGCACTTAAATAGTGGTGGACTTGGATTATACTTCATGGTTTTAGTGTTCTGGGATGAACTCAGTTTATTTCTGCTCTTTTGGTACTTATTACCAAGTAACTGCTTTTCTAGGTGAACAGAATCTTATTGTACATCAAAATTCATGGTCTAAACTGAACTCTTATGGTGTCTCCTTAGACTCAGACAGGCATTTGGCCCATACATTGAAATAAGTGTTTTGTTTTATTGCTCTGTATTTTGTGAATTTGACTGGAGACCTTCCCAGGAGAGACTAATTTCTCTAAATGGTCGGGCTGTGAATATGTTTTCAGGGGGAGCACGTAAAGTTAGGGTCTTGCAAGGTAATTTTGTTTCTTTGGTGATAAGGGATGCTTAAAGAAACCACATCTTAATAAGTAATGCCATGGATCACAAAAGGTATCAAGAATAGTTGTCTGAACAATATGGTTCATGTGACACATTTTGGTTTGAGTCACTGTGTTCTTTCGAAAAATATTAATCTGTCAGCATAAAGTTTTGTACTGGGAAAGTTTCCTCTCAATAACTGGAACACTCATGTTGGAAACTTTTCCAGTACTTTTGTGTAACTGTATGTTATTAATAACTGGAATGGTTTCCAGAGCTTTCCAAAGTCTTTCAGATTCTTTATTGATGAACATGTTAATATAATTTTTGCTAACCTTAAAATGCTTCCCATTTTAAACTCGCTATTGACTTGTAGTCTAATGTTTCTTCCATTCTTTTTATTCTTTTCAATCCTACTCTGGATTGTCTTTGCCAAGAAAACTGATTAAAATATTCTGAAACAATTGCCTCTGAGTTGAATTTGAGAAGATAAATTGGTCTGGGGAAAAAAAAAAATCCTGGATAATTTTCTCAAAGCTAGTATTGGAAAAAATGGCATAGTCTACATATCTTGACTTAGTTTTATTAAAAATATTCTGTACTTTACAAGAGTTTGAGATTAGTTTTTAGGAGGTGTTTATTGGCTTGACAGGTATTTTTGCCCCACAAATGAAAGTAGACATATTTGCAAAGAAATAGTGAACTTCTTTGCAAGAAAATGCTTGAATTTTAGTTTATTTACTGTCTAGCTACTAGGATTTCAAATAGCCATCAGACTCAGCAGGTGGTAAAGATAGTACATCAGACTAGGATTCAAAAGAAGAAAATATGAAGGCAAAAGCATAATATAGCAGAAGTCATTCCTGCTCTGGTAATTCAGGAACCCATAAAAAAGACTTTTGAGAGAGAGAGATTGATATTCCAGGCTTTGCAGCTATGGTTGTTTAGCTATTTGTTGTGATTAAATAATTAAGTCCTTTCCCATTTGCCAGTGGATTTTGACAGCTGCATATGTACTTTTTATTTGTCAGATAGAATGGGTAAACAATTTTTGGCATGCATATTATTTACTAGGTACTCATTTTATTTATTGTGTGAGATATTTTTGTAGATAAATGATAAGGTATTTTCCCATTTGGTTAATGGGACATTTCGAAAAGGAAAATAATGAACAAACAATAGAAAAATTACAGATGATACTGATGTCTGTTCATCCAGTGTGTACTCTTCCGTGTAGGAAGGCATGGATATTCATGTAAACATCAATTACTAGTGGACACTAAGTATGACAAAATGGTGTTAGAATATTCAAGAGAAAACAAGAAGATGGTTATATTAAAATACTTCTGTTATGGAAGTGGGAATGTTAGAGGGAATGTTCCATTTTTCCAGCCAATTCCAAGGAGAACTAAGCCTTCAGCTGTCTTTCACAAAGTACCAAGAAAAGATATGGAGATGGGTCAGAAAGCCAAACCAAAATTTTTGATAGAATGTCTTTTCTTAATTTCCAGATATGTGTGAAGCTTTTAATGTAAGGTGCCTTCCCTCATGTCCTTTCCACATTCTAGGAAGAGAGAATGAGATGCCACCTTGTAGAATTATTGATTTATTTTATTTTTTCTGTGAACTCAAATCTTAGCTATGACAGGATTGATCTAAGACAGTAAAAACTCAGAGTTCTTGGCTTTCTGCCAGCGCTCATGTTAAAACATTTATGGAATTAATGATAAATTTCTTGTACATCTGTCCTTTTACATCTTGATTCACTAGACTAAGTGTAGGAAGTAAGCATCAATGGCAAATAACAAAGTAACTATTTCAAAGAGCTGCCACATGCTTTACATTTTTAGAAATTGTTATTGACTTGAATTGTTGAGTCAGGGAAACTGCTTTTCCTGCTGATGTATAACATGGCTATGTGCAAAAGCAAAAATCGTCTTTGTGTTCATGCAAAGTTTCTTGTACTGACTGCTAAAGACCATAGAGATTTTACAGGGTTGGTGTTTTGTTTTTTTTTTTTCTTTTTTTTTCCTGAAGAGTTGTTCTAATATGTATTTTAATGCCTGTGAATACCATGTTCCTTTGATGTTCCACAGATTTGATGAAGAATGCAAGACTAAGTAGAATATAAAAGCTATGTAGCTTTATTGTAGGTTGACTTAAATAGTTGTTTTTTATGAACCCATTCATAGGAAAAAACTGGTAATTTCTTTTTCCCCACATCATTGTTGCTTTCAGTGGTTAAATGATGTGGGGAGAATGTACAAGGCATGACTTGGAAATGAGGTTGTCCTTATTTTTTTATAATTGCAGCAGAAGCAAATACACCTTTTCCTATGTCTAGTCCTGCTTAATGGAGGAGTCACGGTGTCAAATTGCATTTTGGCTCAAGAAATATAGATGGAAAGTTCATACTGAATGAGATAACGTTACCTTTATAAACTTTGGCTGCTTCTCATTGAAATGCAAGTTCGTTCTGCAATTTTGGAACTGGTTGTGAGGTTCTAATTAGTCTCCAGAGAATTCATGTGGGCAATGGATTGCTCATTAGTCTATCAACTTTCCATGAAACTAATTGGCTATTTCTCTGTCTAATGTGGAAACTGAGATGACACATGTTAATTTACCTTCCAGATGTTGCAACTGCCTGTCCAGATAAAAAGTCCATCTTAACGTACGTGACCTCGCTCTTCCAAGTCCTGCCCCAGCAAGTCACCATGGAAGCCATCAGGGAGGTGGAGATGTTGCCACGACACTCAAGGGTCACTAGAGAAGAGCACATAGAAGTACGTGAACAGCATTTTTCACAAGAAGTGAGTTTCACTTTTCTGCTTTCCTCTTGCTGCTCTAAAGTGTTTGTTTCCCTGCCTACCCCATGAGTTTGATGTTAAATGGCCAGTGGAAGGCAAAAAACCCATGGGCATAATGGACAAAGCCTTTTCACCCCAGGCAAGTCGAATGTGCTTGTCTGCATGAACTTTCATAAGGTTTTCATCTCACACTGGACTGTTTTGAAAGTTACCATTCAGCAAATTAGTGCTTTGAACTTCTCTTGTACAACATTGTGCATTTTGGTTGTGGAAGGGCACCTCAAGGAAAAACAAAGAAATTGGGGGAGGCTTTACATTTAAAAACAGATAGAAACATCTTTACCTTTTTAGAGAATAGCTGTTGACATTTCCCCTTGGTCATGATACATTTAGATTTTTTTAGCATTTTATTTACACTGACTTACGTTTTAAAATAGTCTCTTCTCAGTTTGCAGTTGTCTTCTCAAAAATCTCATGTAATATTTGGAATTAATTTATGATTGCAATATCAGTTTGTTTTGTTTTTTTTTACTGAAATCCTCGGACAGCCTCTGCTGAAGTGTTTAGTGCATTTTAGGCCTAGCTTACTTGCCTGAATTTAATCTGTTGGATTTGGGATGCTCACTCTCTTTTAGAGTACTGAGATAAGCATTGACTCTGTTTATTCAAGATGTGACACAAGATCACTTGCTTTTTGAGCCTTTGCTTGTAAATTATAAAGAAGTTTCACTTTACATTGGTGTTCTGCTGGTGTTGAGTCCTGACAGTTTGTTGCTTTTGGTAAGGGTGTCAGATTAAATAAGAGTTTTCCTTAATACCATCCCATTTTCCTGCTGAATACCAACACTGTCCTTGAAAAATGTAACTGGTGATGACCTTCCTGCTTCTTTTTCTTCAGTGACTCTTAAAATCAATACTTGACTTCCGCAATCCATGGTCCTACCCATATGTACGTTCTAATTTGCTCGTAGATCACAGTCGGTGTACCCCAGGGACCTTCGCCTTCTCCTAAACCGCGGTTCAAAAGTTACGCATATGCACAAGCTGTGTATGTCACAACCCCTGACCAAAAAAGGAGGCAGGTTCCTCCACAGGTCTGTCAATATTGTAATTTTTTAAAGAGTTGTTTTGTGAAGCTCGTGCTTGGAGTGAAAGAGCTTGTGCATTTTGCTTCTACCTGATCTTAATGACTTGCTTTTTCTAGGATTTTTTGTCTGTTGAGTGGTTACTTTTTCCTGTGTTTCTGCATGCCTGGCAATAGCTGTTGTGCTGATTGTAGGGGATGATTAACATTCAAGCACTGCCATTTTAGAATCATAAACTTCTTTCTTTGTTCAGTCACTTTTGAAAATAGTACATACATTGCCTTAAAAAAGTATTAGAAGAACAAATCTAACATAAGCCATATTTGGTATCTGTTATTTTACAGCCTCAGGTTTAGTTATAGAAAAAAAAGAGCCATTGGCTTTCTCTTTCTACCCCTTCCTATTAAAGAAAATAGTAAGTGATGGCATTTCTCAGAAGGTTACTGTAGCTGGAAAAAAAGGTGAAACAAACATTAAATTCAACCCTGGATTATTAGATTACAACAGTTGGGCATTTTTATCACAAATGGCGTCTTGCTGGTGCTGAGGTTAAGGGGTCATATTTGATTTTTACTTGTTTATTTTATTTTATTTTTTCACTTTTAAATAGCTGGGGTGGTTTAATAAAACTCGTTTCAAGTAATCCTTATAATGAGAATTTCAGTAGTTGAATTTTTATAACTTTTGACAAGTATGAGACCCAAAGGTCATATTGTGTACTGCAATGTGCTTTCCTTTCATTACTTCGGGGAAAAAAGATCTGTGTGTATGTGGTGCTACAGTTTGAGTTTGCCTCTGGGTACTTAATTCTGTCTAACATCTAAAAATCTATTGCAAAATTATACTTCTGTTCAACACTGTGTTTTCAAATCTGTTCTTCAAGTGACAGGTATTTTATTGAATAATGACTTCCTTTAAATGCTCAGGACAGAAATCCTGTGCACAGAAGCACAAGCCCGGCTACATTATTCTAACATCAAATGTGTTGCAGTGATGATTCCCAGAGCTTTTAAACAAGGTGTTTAAAACGATCGTAATTGTTTTGTTCTACTTAGACACTATACAGATATTTTAGAGTAATGAAAAGTTATTATATAGGATAGATTCTTTTTTTCTTGAGGTCCTTTTATTGTGATCAGTTGCAGGTTTTGTCAGCACCTCTACCATCAAGAATAATATATAAGCTGAAATAAATGAAGTCATTTCTACAAAGCGTGGTTGCTAAAATTTACTAAGAAAATATCATTGTTATTTGGCCTTCATATTGCATTCCAGTTTTCAGATCTCTTCTTCCTGAATCTAGAAGCTTTATCTACTATGCTTTTTTGCAATAATTAATATAATAATATTATAATTCTACCAATTTGGCAAAACCTGAAGACCTAACCAGAATCTGGGCCAAATTGTGCTACAGCCACAACAAATATTAACAAATGGAAAGTATTCACTTAAGAATCCTTTGGGAAAAGCACCAAACAAATTCTCATTACAATCAAGATAAACTTGATTTTCAAACAATAGCGATTGATATCTCATTTCAGTATATGGAATTCTTAGTCAGTGGTTATTTTTTGCCTTCAGCCAGGTATTTCTTAAAGAGCTGCTGTCTACCTATTAAAACAAGTTTATAATTCTGGTTACATAGTATTTGATTTTTTTTTCTCCAGATACATGAGGCTGCTATAACTTAATAATCCCATCTATTTTAACTAAATGAAATAAATATCATTTCCTTTTCATTTCTTAGTAGCCTTTCAATTTTCTGCCAGCTATGTTATGATTTTTGGATACCATTATAAATGATGCAACTGCCTTAAGATTTTCAGTAAAACCTACTTCTCTAGGGACTGCAATAAAGAAATCAAGAGGAATTCAACTTTTTTTTTTTCTCTTGGATTCTGTAAATTTTAAGAAACTCACTCTCACTTCCATCTAGCTATGAAAGAAGAGTTTATTAGATTTAGTTGACTGTGGTCTGCCAATTTCCGTGGTATTTTTGGTGCTGTCATGGAGAAGCAGTTTTCACAAAGTATGTTGGTCTTCTGTTGAAATGATGGAATTATTCTTTCTTTCTCAATCTCTGCAAACTTTCAGCTTATAGGACTTGAACATTATAATTTCCTCAAAATAATCATAATTAAATAAGTCCTCTTTCCAAAGATTTTGATCATGATCCGTCAAATTTGACCAAATATGGCTTTTGATACGTCATACATTTGCTTCATATGTCAGTTGTCAGAAATTGTAAGAGATATGAACCATGATTTTCTGATCTCCATATTGGCAAGAAGGAATAACATTTCCTTTCACACCATCATTTGTCAAAGTTCTTTCTCTTCTATCTTCTACCCTTGTCTATTCTTTATGTCACATTTCACTTTAGTTTTCCTATCTTCATTCTTCCTAGTAGCTTCACAGCTTGTGTGCTTTCAAACTCACCCTTCCTTTCTGAATTCTTGCTCTGTCACTTGGGAGGGTACTTGCAAGACCTAGTATTTCAGTGGTGCAAATTGTGGCCAGACAAGTGTTGCTTTTTTAACTGTGACATTTCTCAAATTCAAAGATAGTCGTTGCTCTGCAAGCCTGTTCACTCAGTGCCCTCTTGTTTGGTCAGTGCTTCACCACTTCTGGTGGAATCAGTGAAGCATTTTCAAATGCCAGAGGTAACATGAATAGCAATTTTTCTGCTAAAATTCAAGAAAAGTTTTCTTCCTTTACATTGTTTAGTTAGTGTTCATAAACTCATGAAGATCTTGTGCAGGAATCCACTTCTCAAACCTGAATCCTTGAATTTCCTGAGTGAACACTAAGAAAGGTCCAACAGAAAATATTTATGCTGACAGTTTTCAGATGACAGTTACTGCTTGGCAATTACAGAAGGCTTGCCTGAATTTGCAGGTTTGTATTTTATCTTGCATGCATTCCCTGTAATAAAGTTTCACTTACAAATATCCAGCTTCACTTACAAATAGAAGGATCCTCAAATTAATTTTCTGAGACATTTCAAAATCCTCATTTAAAAC
Organism: Cnemophilus loriae; assembly: GCA_013397755.1. NCBI lineage: Eukaryota > Metazoa > Chordata > Aves > Passeriformes > Corvidae > Cnemophilus > Cnemophilus loriae. The sequence goes on from VZTF01002689.1 coordinate 1,566,610, forward strand.
TACGCATTGTCTTCTGTTTATGTTTATGAAAGCACTGGGGTTTGTGTTATTGATTTATCTCATTGAACACCTGACCAAGAAGAATGCTGTGTTTACTTTCCATTTTGGTTTATCAGAGCAGTTCCTAGTATTGATCCCAGGCAAAACTCCTATCTCACTGCTTTCACTTTTACTTGCTACCTACTGCCTCCACAGAACATAAAATACACAGCTTTAAATGGGTTCAAGGTAAAAAAAAGAAATTGTGAAACACTGAAGTACCTGGAAAAGAAACTTTTTATGATATAGAATCATAGAACCATTGAGTTTGTAAAAGACACTTAAATACGAGTCCAACTTACCCTATCACTGACAAGTCCACTGCAAAACCATGTGTCTAAGCCCCACATCTACAGGCCTTTTAAATTCCTTCAGGGATGGTGACTACCACTTCCCTAGGAAGACTGAAGACTGTTCTGGTGCTTGATAACCCTTTCAGTGACAATTTTTTTTTTTTTCGCAATATCCAATCTGGACCTCTCCTGGCACAACTTGAAGCACTTCCTCCTCTTCTATCACTTCTTGTGTGGGAGAAGAGACCAGCTCTCTTCAAGCAGTTGTAGAGAGCGGTAAGGTCCTCAAAGTCTCCCCCAAGCCTCCTTTTCTCCAGGCTGAACACCCTCAGCTCCCTCAGCTGCTCCTCATCAGACCTGTGCTCCAGACCCTTCCCCAGCTCTGTTGCCCTTCTCTGGACTCACTCCAGCCCCTCAATGCCTTTCTTGTAGGGAGAGGCTCAAAATCAAACACAGGATTTGAGGTGTGGCCTCACCAGTGTTGAGTACAGGGAGATAATCCCTGCCCTGGTCCTGCTGCCACACCATTGCTGATCCAGGCCAGGTGCCACTGGTCTTCCTGGCCCCCTGGGCACACCTGGCTCACGTTCAGCTGCTGTTGACCAGCACCCCCAGGTCCTTTTCTTCCAGGCAGGTTTCCAGCCACCCTGTCCCAAGCCTGGAGACTTTCCCGGCGTTGTTGTGACCCAGGTGCAGAACTTTGCATTTTGCCTTGTTGAACCTCGGGCAATTGGCCCATCAATCCAGCCTGTCCAGATCCCTCTGCAGGGCCTTCCACCCTCCAGCAGATCAAACTCTCCAACCCAGCTCGGTGTCACCTGCAAACTGAGTGAGGGCGACTTCTATTCCTATTGGAAAAACAGTGCCAAAAATATAAGCATTGAAAAAAGGGGATGACAAAATCCGTGTGTATTTTGAGACTTCTGTCAAAAGCTTATTTACAGGTCCTGTCTGAAAGGTGAGTCTGTGAGTTTTGCTGCCTTAAATTATCTATTATTCAAAGTCAAGCCCATTGATCTGTATGATTGTAGATTTTTGTTCTTTTGGCAGGAGTAATGTTTTCTTCATTCCACATTGTATGAAATACAGTTTGTGTGCAGAATGACTCTAACATTTAAACCGACAAGCTTCAGTATATTTGAATTGAAATAATTTGAGATGAAGCAGTGCTAAATTGGGACAGTATTCACTGGCACATAATGATTTGATTTGGGTCCTACGCATTAGAGGCTTCACCTCAGGCTTCACCCTTGTCATTATTAGTTTGTGAGGAATTCCTAACCATCCAGTCATTACTCTTGTTTTATGGAAGTATTGTAATGCAGTTTTGCTTGTGTTTTCTGGGGTTTTTTTAATGTGGATTTTACAGAGTTTCTGTATGGGACTTTGTCAGTCAGTTCATAACTATAACAATTAACTTGAAAAGTCTCGAAAAGCTGCTTAGAAAATTGAGTTTATTCCCACAGCACAGAATCTTTCTGGTGGTCTTGCCCTTGAGAAAGGTGGTTTTCTAGACCCTTAATTTGCCACACTCTTGGTCTTCTGCCAACAATTTAACTTCTTTAAAATGGCCATGAGACTTCCTTTCTGGGACTCTTCAGGGTTCATCTGTGCCACAGAATTTAGTGGTGCAGCATCACAGGATTGTTTTATTGCTTTCCTTTGACCTAAACCAGATCTTTCTTTTGCTTAGAAGTGGTGATCTAAGTACTGTCCTTTTTACCTTATAGTAAAGCCCTCTTTTAGAGAGGCATCAGAAGACAATTAAGTATAACCAAATAGAAGTTTAGTTCCAACTTTTTGATGATATGTCTAAAATAAGATACTTATCACAGAAAATATCGCATTGTGTCAACATTGGGGGAATATTATGGCATAATTTAAACTAGAATTCGGGGAACTTCAGAAATACTGAATTATCCGCCCATTTAGTCGTCAGCTCATGATGGATAGAATTTGAGCAACAAGTATAATGATAGTCCCAGGTGTTAGCCTAGGTGTTCTCACTTAAATAGAAACTTGCTATGTTCAGAAAGCTAGGAACTGTTTCTGTAGAGGTCAGTAAAATCCCTAGGATTCAGACTAAGAATAATAAAATAGCAAAATCTGCCACCATTTGTCAGAACAAGGAAACGCAGAGATGGAAAAATCAAGCTAAGTGCAAGTCTTCTGGATTTCTTAGGGAACTCTCCTGAATGCCATGTCTTCAAGGAACAGTTTGAAAAATGATGAAGCAAGCATTTTCAAGTGTGTTTATATATTTCATATTTTCAATAACAGCCTGGCGAATTGATGGCTTCTTGTCTGAGCCTGGAGGTCTGTCAAGATGACAGTTGTTTCCTGTCACCACTTTGTGTGTAGACCCCAGCAGCAGTTCTAACTCATTTTTGTGTGGGAGGGTTTTTTTTGTGTTTTTTTGTTTGAATGTTTTCTATAGATTCTTTTTCAAGAGTTTTTGTTGTCAAAAATGTTAGTATTCTCCTGGGTACAGTGATAACTTGTAGTGGATCTAGTTTCCAATATATCAGAGCTTTTAGTCTTTATTTCACACACTCACTCATTTGNGTCCAATATATGAGAGCTTTAAGTCTTCTTTATTTCACACACTCACTCATTTGATTTCCCCCAGAGCTGAGCTCATGAGGTCTCAACTTCCCTGCCAGGGCAAAGGTTGCTGCTGGTCTAGCCATCAGGTTGAGCTCTGCCACTGCTTTGCATTTACAGGCGTTTGACATCACTGGCCAAAACTCTTAGATATCACCTGCTACTTGTCTCCTCATATCTCTCTGTTGACCAGCAACAGCACAGGAGGAAACGTTATGAAGCTGCAGCAGGGAAGTTCTGAGTGTCCATGAGGTCGGTGAGTGGAACGGGCTCCCCAGTGAAGTGGTCATAGCACCAAGCCTGTAAGAGTTCAGACAGAGTCTGGATGTTGCTCTTAGTCATATGATTTAATTTTAGGTAGTCCTGTGAGGAGCGGGGAGATGGAAGCAATCCATCCCAATTTGAGATACTCTATAATTCTCTGATCTTCAGGACCTTTTCTTACTTCCAGGATATTTCTTCTAATCAGCATCTTTTCCACCTTATTTCCAAGTCCCATTCTCTTCCCTGACACGAATTCTTTTCAGGATGCTTCTTTTCGTCAGCAGGTGGTCTTTGCATAACCATGAGACCGCAGTTTTCCCAGTCTAAACAGCCTATGAGCAGAAGCACAACTCATGATTAGCCTCACCAGGAGCGCTTCTGTCTTCTGCTTCTTCAATAATGGCATGATTAGAGCATGCTAAACCATGTCTAGATCATTCGTTAGTAAAACTTACAACCAGTCCCAGCTGCTTGTAGCTGGCACGTAGCAGCAATCAGCCCAGGAGCTCGGAAGTGCAGTTTCAGGCTTTCAGCTGCCTCTGCTCCACACACCTTTGCACAGTTATCTAATCCCTGTACAATTTCCTGCTCACATTCACTAGTGAAGGTGGAGTTTTTTCCACCTCTAACAGGTAATGACAGTTCTTTAGTTTGTCAGAAAAAGCAATTATGTACTGACTTCCCCATCCCTTTTTCACTTTCACTTTTAATTGACCTTAACAAACGTAAAAGACAAACCTCTATTTTTTATGTAAGACTTTTTCAGCTATAATTTTTTACTTAAAATAGCTGCAAGGCTTGTTTAAACAAAGGGACACTGGAAATGTAATGTGAAATACTAGTGTATTCCTTGCTGACTGACAAGAAAGGTAACATGGTATTCAGAAAGTTAAAATTCCTAGATAAAATATATCTTTATCTGCTGTACAGTCAGATTGAATCCAGTAACTCTGAATAACGTGGTAACGTCATAATCGTGAGTGTACCTATAACTGATTGGAAATACTTAAGAACAAAACCATTTTCTGATAGGTAAACTTGATTTGCATTACTTTTAAAGTGGAAGGTTTCTGTAATGTTTTTTTCCTATTAGAAGCATGGAAATGTTATACCAGTCATTTCCTGATTACATTATTGACGAATGTATTTTTGAACAGACAGCTGTACATACTTTCGATAACACACTTTTACCTTGACTATTTTTTTCTTATAGGTTATTTTAGGTGCTTTTAACTAGCCTCAGTGCTATTTTAAGTTCCATCTGTGTCTTTTTTGAAAAGCACACCTAACAAGAGTTTCCTAATTTCAAATTTGAGCAGTGATAAACTGCTTCTTTTTTTAGAAAAGTCTGTTTTAAAAGTTCCAACCTGTACTGAAAATCTGGTCTTGCCAAATTTAAAACCTTGTTAATATGAATGAGAGGGTTCACTTAAAAAAAAAAAAAAAAAAAAAAATCACTGAATTTTGCAGTTTCAAGTATTTTTGCCTCTCTCATTTTGGAAAGAAACCTGTTTCTATGGCTGTTAAATAGCCTAAGGCTCAAGGCTTGCAGTAAGATACAAAGGATATAGAACATTTACAAATGTTCTCTTAAGTAATTTTGTGCCACTGAGTCTCTTGAACATAAAAGTATGTATATGGTGTGTTAAAGATGGATGTAGATACAGCAAATAAGGGCACGTATTCATTTACTGGGAACATTTTATTTTTTAATATCCATAACACGTAAAATAGTAAATTATTAAATTTTAATCCCCCTTCTGGACTGTAGAGTTCAGTGCAGAATTGCTTGTATCAGCAGTGGATTTGATGCAAGGGAAGGGCTAGATTAAATACAGGACTCAATGTTAATGAAAATCCTTACTGGTAAACAGACTGGTGTTCATTTTTTCCTTATCTGAGGACTGAAATTGAAGTAATTTGAGGATTTGTATGATTTGAATTCATTATGCATCCCCTTTTCAAACACTTAAGAAAGGCCTTTCACTTTATGCACATACAAAAGGTGAATTTAGTCTGAGATTGAAAAACACAATTCACTCTTTGCACTCTTTCATTACACCTATTAAAACCTCTGAAATGCAAAAAAAAAAAAAAAAATTTATATAGAGCTCATGTCCTTTGAAAAACTTCTCAAATCAACAGAACAGTTTAGCACACAAAAGCAATTTAGAGTATTTGTCTAGAGGTGAAATTAGAGTATCATTCTAAACAGCATTATTGTTAGAATTTTGCTCATCTCTGTATAGCATGTGAACTTCTCAATAGTATGATGAAATTTTGCTTCATAATTTCAGATAGTATTACTTTATTTTAAAACTTATTTTATTAAGCATTTTTATTATTGAATAATTTATCTAGCTTTGACATTAATAAAATTAAAAAGACAGCAAAAATGAGATTGTCTGCTTCATATGCTAATCAATCACATTTTTGAATGTTCAGATGAGAATTATCACTAACACCAGAAAAAAAAACCCCAAACCCTAACCCAAAGAAATCCTGCAACATTGATGTAGCGGCAGCACAGTTTATTCATGTGCTCAGGAATAGGAGAGAAAGAGGAGGTCCTAAACTAAACTTTCTTAATGGTTTAGCTGGCCCTCATCGACGGGAGAAGCTTCCTTGGCCCCAGGAGTTTCACCTCATCTTTCTCTGTGTGACTTTCTGTGCAGTGTGACAGGATACCTTCATTTTAACAGATGATGGCTTTCAGAGGATTACCTGAAGTGCTGGTTAAACATATATGAATATGATGAAAACATTAAGGATTGCATTTTCCGATTAAAACTCCTTGAGTTTTAATTACATGACTTTTATGTAATTTGACTAGATTTCCTGTCCCATCTTACACCATCGCATGGTTGAATTCTATTCAGCTAAAATAAACTGAAGAGGGTTTTTAATTAAGATAGCTTAAAAAATGTGTGCAGGATATGCTTTGTGCCCTTCAAATGCCTGTGCCCAGGTGTAGCTGTAACTCTGAGGAAATAGCTTCATGTTTGCCTCTAGTAGAAAGTGTTAAGACTTCTGTGGAGAAAACCTTTGTGCTCCCAGGTGCATATAATACTTTTCATGGTAAAATCTAAAATATTTTTTGAGTGTTACAAATGGTTCTATTGATTTTGAGAAGTGAATGAACAATTAATTCCCCACTCCCATGGACAGCCAATGGGAATTTCTGCTTCCTGAATGTCCTTTTATGCAAATCATTGCTCTGGGAGATAGTGGATAACCATTTTTTTCTTTTTTTTTTTTTTTCTGTTGTATTTAACCATACCATTAGAGTAGTACATTTTCAGGGTCTGCAGGAAGTGCTGTGGATTGTTTGTTACTTCACATTTGTGTGGCAGGGAGGTCTGCATATTTACCTGACACAGTGACCTTTGGAAAGGCCGGATTGCCTATTTCTACTGATCGTGAAAGTCCTGTTTTCTTTCTTTCCCTCACTGATTTCGATGCAGTAGAAGCTGTGTTTTGTAATGCTTGTGTAGAAGACTCTCCATCTGAGATACTGCAACGTGTATGTTTTAGTTTTGGTGTGCATGACTTGAGAGCCAAGTATACGGAAGAAAATATTCATAGATTTTTCATGTTTATTTCCTACAGCAAAGGCATCTGTCTTCATATACAGTAGTATTAAAGAATTTTGCTTTATAGTTTCCTAAGATTTATAAGTATTCTAAGCAATATTATTAACACAGGTGTGTTAGACTGTGATGATCAGTGAGCTAAGGGAAAAAGGAGGTAGAAATAAAACCTTCTAAAAGAAAAATACATTTGGGGCGGAGAGTAACAAACAATATTTAGATGTTTGAAATTTATTTAGAAATTCCAGTCCTGAAAGCATAATAACAACATAGCAAAAATAAGAACTTCAAAAATATAAAAACTGTATGGAACAGCATGGTGTTTGGACAGAAAGCACTTGTTTTATTGAATTTAGCTTAGCTGTAGCAAAGAAATAATATATATATATTTGATGGAAGAAATAATTCTTAAAAATGAAAAAGGAAATTTCAGTTGCTTGATAGTGATGTCATTAGAGCAGAAACAGTAGTTTAAATAAACTGTGGATGATGCAGCAAGGCATCAAACTTTAAAAAACAGATGTATGTTTTAAAAGAGTACAAAATGGAATTTTCCCAAAAAATCAAAGTTATTACTCAAAAACAGTAGCAATCTCTTATGGAATTAGTTCTAAGAGCATTTTGCAAGTCATTTGGGAAATATTTTGAAAAAAAAAAAATATTTTTACCTCCCAAGCATGAATAAAAAAAGAATAAAGATCTGCTTTAAGGTAAGGCATAGCTCCCAATAATACATAAATATGTGTGCATTTAGAGGAAGTAGAAACCACATAAAGTATGGACAGGTGAAAATATGATATTCAAGTCTTTTGTTTGATGTTTATGTAGGTAATCTTCCAGGTCTGTATTTTCCTACGTTCTTTATTTCTGCTGCAATCTTTCCAGATTTGTTTCTCTCTTTGTTATTAGCATCCTATCTAACATAAAAATATTTTCTGCTTCTACCAAGAGTGCTTTTTATCTTCATTTGAACAAAATGACAATTGACTTATGAACTGTTGGTCCAGTATATTGTTTGTGTCAGGTTTTGAATTGCCAATTTTTACGTACTAAGGTTGATATTTCTCCACTCTAGAAGTGTATAAAACATTTTCCTAACTTTCCTTTTGAGAGAAGGTTTTCTGTCTGTTAGTTTGAAGTGGTTTGTGCTTTGTTTGGTGGAGAACACTTATGAATTTTGGTTCCATATTTTTTTGGGAAATAAAACAAGTCTAATATTGATTATTTTTCCTTATTTTGTATTCTAATACTTGGCTTCTGGAGTACCAACAGAAGAATTTTAAAAATAACTCTGTTGTCTATCAGAAACAAGCAAAAAACATAAACCAGAAAAGGGAGAAGGAGATGAGGGAGAGGGAGGGAGAGACAGAGCAGAGATAAGAAGTTCTAAAGATTCCTTTATAAAATAAAAAAGACCCATCATGCATACACTGATTGTGTCAGGAGCATCACATACAGAGAGCAGCAACTTCAGGTGCAAGTCAAAGACTATCAGTGAGACGAGGGGAGAATGAAATGAAAAAGGCATGGACTGTTGTCTGTTACAGGATTAATAAAGGTGGCGTGTTTGCTGTGTGTATCCCAACCTTCCGTGTCGTTTGTGCTGAGGTGTTTTTCTGTTCAGCACAGCCTGTTTCATACACTTAACAAATGAACTTCATTATTGAGGTGTTAGACATGTAAAAAGAGAGTGATCCTTCTGTTACTAATTTTGGTTTCTGTATTCACTAAGAAAAAGTGTTTGTTTGTTTGTTTTTTGTTTTGGTGGGTTGTTTTTTGGGTTTGCTTGTTTGTTTGTTTGTTTGGGTTGGTTTTTTTTGTTTTTTTAGTGTCTGTTTTAGGGGAAGTGCAATGTTCCTGTACTCATTATTAGTTTACTAGGGATAATTTCCTGACTTTGAATTTAACAATAGGATCAAAAAAAAAAAAAAAAGGTTCTACAGCATTTTGTCCATTCTGAAAGGTATTGAGGTATGAGAACAATAAATGACTACATGGTTGCATAGGTTTTCCAACTTGAATTACATTTGCAAAATGAATAAAAAAATATAATTCCACAGCACAGTGTGTGTTGTATGTTACTCCAGCCCCTCAATGTCATTTTGTTCAATATGATTACCTTTTCAAAAGTGTTCTCTAGTCTATTTATAATTGACCACTCCTTTCCAGAATACATTCAGTTTCTGTCCAGTATCTTTGGTCTTAAAAATTACCTTCATTATTTCTCTGACCTCATTTATTTCTATTCACACTCTTAATCACAGTGCTCTTGTATCTTCTGTGTCACCAAGGAAATGCGTTCTTTGTTATGCCGTGCCATCTTTTGCTACTTCTCGTTTTTTCATGGTTCTCCTGTGCCTTTTAAATTCAGTCAGAAAATCACTCTATTCTGCAGTGATGGCTTAAACTAAGTTTTAACTCATTCGTGTTCAGCCTCCCAGTCTTCCTAGTTTTAGCTTCTGCTTTCACTCCTTAGCCTTGTTCCTGTCTTTTTTTCCCGTTCTGTCAATATACATGATGGTTACTGCAGTGAATATGCTATTTAATATCTACAGCTTATGGACATGTATTATGATATTTTAGTGAATATGAGTACATTTCTAAATGACATGGGGAAGGATAATATTGCTTGGTAAATTTAACCTGCAAAGCACCTGTAATTATTTTCTGCCACATAAGCGGTATCAGGCAAAAGTACTTGATAAAATATTTGAGGATTGTGTTTCAACGTTCTGGTAATAATTTAGAGAGCTAAAATAGTTAATTTAATTCTAAAAGAATGTACTATGAATAAATAAATCAATCTTAACTGGTTCACAATTCCAGAAGTAAGAAATTGCTTTTTGCTAGATCTCAACTGGAAGGGGGAAAGAAGACAAAAACAAGTATTGACAAAGAAAGAAAGAAAGAAAGAGTAAAGGTAGAGAAGAGTATGGCTTTGAAACAGTACATTTATAATATATCTTTTAAACTGACAATTTCAGAATTGCTAGTGTCTGTTAGGAATTTAGCAACTACAAAGCTACATATTAGTTGTACTTTGTCTCTAGAATGAGAATTTAGAAGCTTGTAACTCACTGTTTCATGCCCACCTCATTAGAATTGTATCTGATTACATCTGAGTAGTCTCACTTACTGAGTCTACTGATTTGTGGCTCAGAAATTTCGTGAGCTGGAGATGGCATCTTTATTTTTAAAAGTCCTCAGTGGATTTTTATCCTGTTCTTCTATCCAGTTGCTGCTCTCTGTAAGCATTTAAGAAAGTTTTCTATATGGCTTTCAGTATTCCAGAAGGACTTCTTGGTAGTTTCTATTCTTATCTTTTGGAAGTATTTTAATATTTTCTGTTTTAATACCGAATTTATAAATCTGAAGCTCTGCATTCAGAAGAGGAGAAAAACCCTCTGTTTTGTGAGATGATTGATTGTCATTTTGACTGATTCACAGCTTTACATTTATTATTCAGAGCCTGTAGCTACAAGCAAGGTAGTTACACTACAGAATTGTAAAAAAAACCCATTAAATCACTTGATTCTCTTCTGTAACAGCCTTTTGGTTAGTTTTTAATTTTAAATTGAAAATATTTTCATTGCAGTGGTTTCCATTGAAGAAGGAGAGCCTCTTAAATAGAAACTAAAATACATTTTGGGAGAGTTCAAATACAATATGGATAAACCACATAAGAGCCATGAATGGGACATTCAGCCTATTCAAGCAAATTTCACTATTGAATATTTTAGATGACTTTGCAAAACCACCTATTTTAATAATTCCTTCCAACTCTAATAGCACAATTCAACACATGTTGTTGAATACTCTGAAACCTCCAGGACCTCAACCTCAACTTCACAGAAACTGATTGGTATATCCACTACTTGGCTCTTGCCCCAGAACCTTTATTTTTCAAAACAAATATTTATCTTAGAGATGTATCTCGTTGAAGTTAATTACTGAGGCTATTGATGCTTTTGAAGGCATTTCGATATTGCACTATGTGAATATATAAAAAGAGTTCTGAAGTTAAATAGTCTTATTGAGAAGACTGGAGGGTCTTTTATGCTATGGGATAACACATTTTGCTGACAGAAGTAGCAGAAGAGAGAGAGAATAGGAAAAAAGAAAGGAAGAAGTAACAACTGAATGGGATGCTGAAAAGAAAAGACTACTTTTTCTTCCAGAATGATGGAGCCACATTTATACATTTTCATAGTTTTTTGAATTATAAAGCTGTAGAATTCACTATGGAGTATATGTGAAAATGAAAAAAAAAAAAAAAAGCTAGGTTTTTGTTTTTTTTTTTTTCACTTTTTGCTCCTGAGCTGCATTTCTGTAATCTTAATCTTGAAATCTCCTTTTGTATTTTAACAGGATACCTTTTGGTGTTTGTTTCTTGATTTGTCTGTTACCTGAGAGAAATGGGGTGTGGTCTGTATTTCTAGCTCAATCTCCTGTACGACATGCCAAAGAAATAATTCAGTACATTTTTGGACAATCCATTTGCATTTCTCTTGGCTAAGGAATTATTTACCTCTTTCCATTCAGGTTTTCTGTTTATACATGTAATAGTTTTTCTCCACATGGAGATTTTGAGAATACAATTTAGAGTGTAGAACATTTCATAGAATGGTTTAGGTTAGAAGAGATGTTAAAGATCTCTAAAGACCTTCAAAATGTCTTTCTCAGAGCAGACTCCTTCGAAGTGGATGTTACTTTAGTCCTTACTACATTTAGAATTTGCATTTTAAAAATTAAAATTCAATAAGCATGACCATTATGTATTCAATCTTGAGTATTTTTCATGCTACTGAATTATACTGTGAGTACAATTCAAATTTTAAGGTGGTCTGATCATCATTAGTGGATAAAATTTCCTTTTTTGTGTGTGCGTATGTGACAGTACAAAACACTATGGAAATTTCTCAAATAAGTGAGTCTGCTGATCTGTTGTTACCTTGTTGGTAGCACTACTGGAAAAAGGCCCCAGGCTTCCTGATATATGATATGCTTTCATCAGGACCCTGTTACCATTTAGTGCTAGAGAGTTCTGGTGGTGAAGAGTCATTAATTAATACTGAAAACTTATCCTGGGGTGAAAATTTCACCTTCCTTTATGTGGAGTGGAGTCTTATTTGTGTATTATGTAAAGGCCAAATGATCTCACAGTCTACTGTGTGACATGACAGCACCTGAAATATACTTCCCTTTAAAATATGTGCTGGTCTTTCATCAGGAAAGGGAAGGTTTGAAGAATGGGTGGTAAACTAGCCCTTTCAACAGGAAGAAATCATAATTTTGTTGTAGGTTTATGATGAAAGTAATTCCATTCAGTCACAGACAGTTGATTCACACATCCACACCAAGTCCTATTACTGTCTGGAGCTGTGGTTCTTAACTGCTTGAATAGGAAGTGCCTTCCTCAGAGAGGCAAGTACTGGTGTCTTGTCAGCAGCAATGCTGCAAACAGCAATGCGTTTTATAATCAAACAAACTCAACAACTTTAAAACCCTTAAATAAACAGAAGCTGAAAATTTTCCCTGGAGACTTTATAAAAGCAACATATTTTGATACATTTTATGTTGAGCAGCTACTGAGCAAAACCAGATTTGATCTTTTTCCAAGTACAGGTGTGTTGAAGAAAGCAAACTAAGGAGGAAATATTTTTGTGAAGCACTGACTCACTTGACTGTGTATGCAAAATGAAACAGTTTTTAATGTGTTAGAAAATTTGGTCATTATGTGTAGCTGGCAGCCTTGATTCCTGTCTCTTGCGTCTTAGTGCTATCTTACCTGTCCTCACAGTTCCCAGTCTTAGTCTCTTCCCCAAGCCAATTGATCCGTTTTTTTCAGTCTTCTAGTTGTCTTAAGGCAACTTCTACACTCTAGAACCCAAGGTGCAAACTTTTGCTTTAATGCCAGTGAGTTCTTTACTTGTCTCTTTCAGTCTTTATTTGTACCAGCTGTACCTAGTAGAGTAGTTGAAGAGATTCATTTGCTTTTACCATGTTCCTGTCAATAGTTCCAACATTTTCATTCCTTTGTAATGAGTGTACTTTCATCAGTACTTCCTGGCTCTGGCTTTTCTCCTCAGCACATACATTGCCTAAGCTCCATTGATTTTTAATGACCTAATAATCTGCTGCATCTCAAAATTGCAGTTGCAAGGACAGGTCGATTCATCCAGATGGAAACATATGCAGTAGAAATGGAACCACGGAGAAAATCAAGTACTAAAAATCTAACTTGTCTCAACTGAGCAAGCAAAACCTGCAATTTTTCAGATTTATCATAAGGCCAAACCTGTTTGGATTTTCAGACAAATAGCAAAAAAAAGAAAAAAAAAACAAAACAAAAAACCAAAACCCAACAACTTTCTTACTCAAGATTCATTTACAAAGACATTTTTTAAATACTTAATAAGATGGAAATGCGAGCCTCATTTAGAACAAGGAAATTGTTAACGTGATAATAACAAGCAGTCTGAACCAATTTATCTTACGAGTTTTATTACTAGAAATGACTGAACTATTCTGTCTGGAGTCATCTGTTGAGAAAACATAGTCTTAATTATTGAAAAGACCATTTTATCATTTAACACTTTAACACTCATAATTTTGAAATACAAAGACACGTAAAATAGATTTTATAATGAGAAAGTTGGAGGAACCTAAAGAATAAGCAGTGGTTTCATTCTTACATGATAGGAGGCATAGTTAGAGAGTGAATAACGTGAACTATTTTCTGAGACTATAATCCTGCAAAGGGATGTTCAAAATGAGAAAGAGATTCTGAACTTAAATTGGCCTTTACTAAAAAATGTTTCTTTAAAATTTTATGTCTCTGAGTTTAAAAGCTCTAAATGTCTAGAGCCACATTCTTTATCTTTTACAGTTGGACAGGCACTTTCTGAAGGAAGGAAATACATAATATAAATAAGAGTGCTGGAATAAGCCCTAAATGTTTCCTGTGAATCTACTTTCTAAAGCTGCCCAACTAATTTCTAAAACTCAGAATCAGTCTTTATGTATTAATAGAAACATTCTTGGAGAATTTGCTAACACACAACTAATCCTTCTCTTGACTTTAGGAACGTAATTCAGTAGCAGGTGAAGAACACTTTGTCCCCTCACTTTCTCACCTTGAAGGGGCTTACAAGCTCATGCTTTACAATCTGTGAATTAATTCATACGTTTACCAAGAATAGCTCATTTTTTCTAGGCTTCAGAAGGTCAGAGAATTTTTACTTTCACTTACTATACTTTAAATTAAATCTTCAGAGTCCTTGAGGTCTTTCAGCTCCCATACCCAAGCAGAAGGTGTTGCAGTATACAGAGATTAAAATTCCCATCATTTTATCCAGAGATAATTCATCTATGTGCAACAGAGAGCAAAGGAAAAAAAAAAAAAAAAAAGATAGTGTAGAGGACAACATAGGAGTCCAGAGCAATTTTTTCTTTCTACGTCAGTCCATAAGAGCAATCGGGATTATGTTACATGCAAAAGTGGCTTTTTACATTCAAAACAGTCTGTGAGATGACTGCGTGACTGATTCTTAGCTACCTGTGATACAGTGTTCATTAACCATCTAAATTTCTCGTGTCACTTTCACTGGTGTTGATCAGTGCTCTCCCAAGTAGAGCAAACTTGAGAGTTCTCTGGCTCAGAGAGGGACCTCCCTCGAGGGAGGTTGCTGACCACATCCTGCTGTGCTCCAGGAGGGCATAAGGGGTCTCAGTTTAGGACCACTTCTTACAGGGTCACAAGAGAACTGGCTTTAGTCATAGTAACTTTCCATCTTGGCCACAATTTGGGTCAGTAACTTTCTTTAAAAGTAGGATAACAAAACTGTCGTTCTGCTCAGGTTGGTTTTTCATTAGTTTAGGCAAGAAAAATGAGTTTCCAGGACTGTTCATTAAGAAACAGTTGGCTCGTTAGCCAACATAAGTTCCTGGGAGCAGACAATATTTGTTTTGAGCCGAGGCCCACAAGTATTTCTGAGATGATTGTGCAGCCCAAGGAGGAGGGAGGGATGCACCGCCACAGTGAGATTTTGTTGAAGTTTTTATTCAGTAAATGACTCTGTGTTTTGCTCTAACTGTAGCCCATCAAGTTTGCATACTCATTAAATACTTTATTAAGAATAGGTTTTGATTTAAGAATGAAACTGTGTTCATATTTAGGCAGCTTTTTTTCCTAAGCCTAGACTTCCTAGCATTATATGGCTGTAACAATTTGACTTCAGCCTATCCTTATTGTTTTTCATTCTCTTAAAAAACTATGGTTAGAAACAGCTGTCACAACTTATATTAGATGTCTATATTAATAACTCTATATCTGCGCTATCTACGTAGTATTTGCAACACCTTAAAATACTATTTTTTTCTCACTGTTTCAGGAATTTCAAAGAGATTTCATATAAATTCATAAACGAGAATACTCACTGGTTGTGCTTTTTGGTTGTCTACCAATATGATTTGTAAAAATCAGAGGTTTCCATTGCTGTTTGTCTTATGTAGATTATTTCATTATGGATTATTCTTAGTGCTGTAGGATCTGCATACTTAAATTTGGGGTTTATTATGGGATGAATAATCTTTATAATAATCTTTGAAGCACTACTTTGGTTTTGCTTTTTAATGCAAAAAGTGTACCATAAGCATTAGGTCAGTAGTTGCCCACTTCTAAGTGTTTCATATTCCGTTTACAGCTAATTCCACTGATTTCAAAAGGTGTTTTTCATTCGATATGCAGGATGAGCCAGGGTGGACAGTTACCTTTCAGAGAAAAAACAGCACTGACAGAAGTAGTAGACATGAAATATAACAGTGTTTATCCATATTTTTTGTAAAGTCAAAAACCACCGTTGCCTCCAAGGAGTGTTTTTTATGCTTGTAGACTTTTTACAGTGTTACAGTTTTACAATTCTTCTCATGTATTTTTCTTCTAGTCTTTTTCTGCTTTCCTTATATCAGAAAATGGGCTGCTGCTTTTTTTTTTTTTT
>VZTF01002689.1:1582412-1615272 GCA_013397755.1 Cnemophilus loriae
GTTGTTGTTTTTTTTTTTTTTTTTTTTTGGTTGAGAACACAATTTGGAATACCTGTGGAGAAACTCATTTGGTTTCTGTTTTTATTAGAATCTTTTGGGTTTTTTATACATCTTCAAGAGATATTACAACAGATCTGAAATTAGTCTAGGCACCATTTTGTCATAAAAGTCCAAGATTTTTCAATGCACTTTCATATATTTATGGGATATTAATATAGCATGAAAGAAGAATTTTCAGATGAAGAATGTTCAAACAGATGCAGACACCAGAGATCATCATAGATGTCTACAAACATGATATTGCTAGCCTCACTCAACTATTGAAATTCTTTGGGGTTTTTTTGTTTTGGTTTGCTTTTTTTGTTGTTTTTGTTTTGGTTTGTTTGTTTGTTTTTGGTTTTTGGGTTTTTTGTTTTGTTTTTGTTTTATTTTTGTTGTTGTTGTTGCTTTTTTTTTTCCCCCTGCCACTGTAACAGGTGTGGATAGATCCCATGAAGTATTACTATGGAAAAAAAAAAAAAAAACAAACCTGTGAAAAGCAATGATCAAGTTATCCCTTTCCACAGTGGAAAAAACTGTATCTTGCTGCAGAAATGTGATGTGGTTGGGTGCAATTTCTTACTTCATTGTATACTATTTGAAATCGAGAATTACACACGGTTCAAAAATTAATTTGTGCAGAAGGGATATATGCCGACCTTTATTGGTACTTCATTATTTATATTTCTGTAAGATAGTACTTCCTTTTAACAAAAAAACAAAAACAAACAGAAAACCAAAAAAAACCAACAACAAACAAACAAAAAAAAAGAAAAAAAAAGAAAAACCCCAAAAAGATCCACAAACAAAGAAATCTATAAAGTTCTTCAGATTTCCAAGCCTGCTTTATCTGATGAGGATTCAGTTACTGAACACTGTGTTTCTCACACAAGTAGTGATAGTGTTATGACTATTACCTAGCCTAACACATATTTAGGGATCTGCATAAATGGCATGTGATTATTAGATCTGAACACTTCAGAATGAAGCTGTTGTTGTGAAGGTTGAAAATTTCATCTTTAGTGATTACATTTCATGCGTTACATTTCCTGAGCTCAGCTCAGTTGCTTGAGCTCTAATCCCATATGGGCCATTCACATAAGAGTTGGGCTTGATGATCCTCTGGGTCCCTTCCAACTCAGAGCCTTCTGTGTTCCTGCTTATGGTTCTAGTGATAAACTTTAACTTTCAGTTCTAAACTGCAATGAAAGGCTTTATTAGCTGCTTTGAGTGTTTTATTGGCACAAGTATATCAATAGAAACAATTTTTGCTAACTATAAAAACATTAAGTGCCTTGGTATATTTTTTTTTTATGAAAGCATAAGCATATTTATATGTATAGTTTGTTTTTAAATTAAATTCCTAGTAAAGTAGCTAAACTTGTTCAGAACTTTTTGAAAAACTTATGGGATGGTATCTTCTGTAGCAAATGCATTTTCTGCTTCTCTTCTGTCCTTGTTTTCTACTTTTATACTAATAAATAAATACTTGCTGATTTCTCTTGACTTTAAGCAGTAGACCAGAAATGGGATTTCTGTTCTCATAAGAGACTCTTGGTTTCTAAAAAATAATTATATGGTTGGCCTTTGCAGAAAAGAGAAATCAACAGTAATGCACTTTTGCTTGGTTTTAAAAAGTTATGATTTCGCATGAGTTTTTGAGCTTTTTCAACTTCCTAGAATGGTTTTCACAAAAAGTGTGTCTGTGGATGCTCAAGCCTAGCATTGCATGTAGTGTAAAGGTTTGTTGGCTGGGGTTTTTTAAATGTCATATTTTCCATAGTTTCTCTGCAAAGTCAGCGAGTAACTTGCTACTTTTTTGAGTATATCATTTTATGAGCTGCTGTGGTAAATAAATATCTCTCATTATTTTCATTATTCACTATTCAGAACACTTGATAGGGATTTTGAATAACAGTGTGAAATATCTAATTGAATATGAGATTTTTTTCCTTCCCTCCATCTTAACTGATTTTGTATTACAAAGTACTTCTATGTGTTAGCCATCTTATTTTTTTTTTTTTAATTTTTTTTTAGAATAAAGTGGTGTTCCATTTATTCCTTTGTAGAATTGTCTGAGCAGATGCTAATTTCATTGCTCTTAAAATTCTGGTTTTGATCAGTTTTTAGGAAGTGTTGAAGAAAAGACATTTAGCACCATGCGGGTGGGGGCTGGAATGGATCTTGAAAACTACCAAACCGCTTTAGAAGAAGTACTCACATGGCTTCTCTCTGCTGAAGATGCATTACAAGCACAAGGAGATATATCCAATGACGTAGAAGTTGTTAAAGAACAGTTTCACACCCATGAGGTATATGTTTGTGCTAATCTTTCGAAATGTATTATTTTATTCTATTTTCGTTGCTTGTTTTTTAGGGTTTTGTTTTTTATTAATTTTGATTCGGAGAATGTAATGCCCTAGAGTCATAGAATTGTTTGGGTTGGAAAAGACCCTTAAGATCCTCGAGTCCATCCCTTAACCCAGCACTGCCAAGTCCACCACTAAACCGTGTTCCTAAATGCTGCATCTGCACATCCAAGGACTGTGACTCAACCACTTCCCTGGGAAGCCCATTCCAATGTTTGACAACATGCAGTGGAGATGTTTTGTTTCCTAAAATACAATCTAAACATCCTGTGGTGCAAATTGAGGCCATTTCCTCTCATCCTGTCATTTGGTACTATACTCACCTCTTTGCAACCTTCTTTCAGGTAGTTGTAAGGATCAATAAGGCCACCCTGCAGCCTCTTCTTCTCCAGACTAAACAACTTTTTGCCCTTTGAAGAAAATGAAAGTGTTTATTACTGGTTTATGTTACGAGGTTTGGTGAGAGATTAAAAAAATTAAAACCAAGGTTGAAAATCATGTTTGCAATTCTGTTCTTTCATTTCAAAGAATGCAACTGAAAACTGGATTTTTTTTTGTTTGTTTTTTTTTTTTTTTTAATTGTCAGGGTTTTATGATGGAGTTAACAGCTCACCAAGGACGTGTTGGTAATGTTTTGCAAGTTGGAAGTCAGCTTCTATCAACTGGAAAACTTTCAGATGAGGAAGAGAATGAAATCCAAGAACAAATGAATCTACTTAATTCTCGTTGGGAAAGTCTCAGGGTAGCAAGTATGGAAAAACAAAGCAAGTAAGTCCTGAACTTGACTAACGGTTGGGATTTTCTTTCACTGTGAACAAAACTCTGTCTCGTATCTGTTTTAACCTGAAATTTGATGTGTAGTGTTTTTGAACCTTGCGTGTTTTTTGGAGCCTGGGAGCCACATAAAGCAGCAGCTATCAGCAACTTGGACATAGATAACACTTTAACCAAAATTTATATAACCTACCTCACCTTTTTCCAGTTGCTTCGACAAATATTGTATCGCATGATATTTAGCTACAAAGAAGAGAGTCTTTACAAAGATAAAAAAAGGGAAACAAATCTTTTAAGGCCTGTAAAACTCAATTCCATAAAAAGAATGAATGAGACCTTAGCTTTCCTAGAAATATTGCCATGGTTTAATCTGAGTACAAATTGCACTATTTAAAAAAGAGCAAGTCCTACAGCTTAAAGTTGAACTACAAGTAGAAGTAGAGAAATAATCTATTGAATATTCACATTAATCTTTGGAGATTTTTAATATTATTATATCTGATTTTGAAATTTTGATTTACATAGTACTATCTGGCATAAGAAATTCCATAAATGTGAGAGCTTGCGATTGTGCCACAGAGGAGTAATTTAGTTTACAGGATATAGAGATGCAGTATATATTTTCTTACTTTCTTCATCAATATCTATTGAACATATTCAGTTATTCATCTTGCTCCTCTTTGAGCTTTTTCCAGTTCTACCTTGCCTTTTGGCGTTGAGGGGTTTGCCCATTGCCTTAAAAAGCAAACTGTGATTTTCAACAATTGCTTTACGTAACTCTTTCTTGCAATTTGTTCTTAGCAATTCCAAACATCTGTTTTCTTTTCAGCTTGCTACCGAGTATTGAGATTGCTTCCTTTATTGTGTCCTCCTTTGACTATAAAATTGTGGATGGGTTTCAGATGTTTCAACCTAACTTATTCCGCTTCTGGTATTTTCTTGGAGAGAAAAAATCTGTGATGCTTTACTGTGGGGAGTTTTTTATTTGCCATATTTATTTTCATTTAAATCAACACATGCAAGTAGCTATGTCTCTGAGTGGTACTTTGTCTACTTAGAATATCCTTCAACACTAGTTGTTAAGCCCATCCCCTGGATGCAGCTGTAGGTCATTGCTTGGGGAATTGAATGGCTTAGTATCTTCTAAAGCAGGTCATACTTGGGTAATATGAATTCAGTAGAAGACATAAAATGATAGGGGCTTCACAGGGAATGTTGTGCTACTATTTAATTTCCTAGACCCAAAAAAACAAAACAAAAAAACAAAAACAAACAAACAAAACAAACAAACAAACAACAACAAAAAAAAACTGTGATAAGTTCCATGAGATTTGGGATAAGGCAAGGGAAAGTTTCTCAGGAGTGATATACTTACATATAGTTAATTCTGGCCTATTGGCCAAACTTCTGCGTTTCAAGAAACTGGCTGGAGGATTATAAAAAGCTTTCATATCACAATACAATGTATTTCTGAGTTATTATACATAATTTAAGCCCTCAGGATCCATCTTCTACTTCAGCTTAAAGCACAATCTTCGGAGCACATTGCTGTAATGTCGTCGCTAAGGCAACAGTGACATGTTTAGCCAAACAGAGATGGGTTTTGTGAAGAAGAGAACAGCAAGGCTGTCTGACCCCTGTAATGGTAATAGGAAGTGTAAATAAAGGTACCACACTTGGCAGCACAGGGAAAACAAAAGCAATCAATAAACAAGGACAGGAGGAAGATATACTGATAAAGATGCTATAAAAGCGAAAGGGTCTTAGAAAAAGTGATTTAGGAGGTCAGAATGTCAGAGGAAGTTTGGAACACAACAATGCCTTTCTGTAAAAGCAGCCCAGATTGGATTTCTCATGTATTCACTATGTATTGAAAGTATTTGACTCTTCCAATAAGCAGGGCACTAGCATGCTGAAGGAAAACTGTCTGGTTTTTTAAAATTTCTTCCTCCTGGCCTTTCCCAAACAGGGTTCTCTATAGTAAGGCATCTCAGTGATAAATATACCACTGCAGAGAAAAACAATGCAATTTACCACTTTATAGGGAATTCTACAACTTTCAAAACACATTCAGTTCAATGAAAAAGTTTTTTTTGAAAAAAATTGAAACTTATGAGAGCCTTACTATAAACAAAGGTCTTAATAATTTCCTAAGGTGTATAAATAAGTACTAAACCCTCATATCAGATGTTTATAAAAGTATTTTGAAAACCAGGAAGTACCTGGTGAAGGGTAAGAAAGAAGGATTCTTTTGCTTAGGAATAATCTGTGATTATTTTCTGTGATGATTTAATTTTCAAGTTTATGCTCCTTACTTCAGAATAATATCAATATTATGTATAATAAGTATTCATAATATTTTCATTTTCTTAAATTCACTTCACTTTAACAGGTTTTCTGTACGGTTTATTTAATTTATTGCTAAGAGGATATCTCCAGGATGAAGCATTGTACTTCATATTTGTAATAGCTTAGTTTAGAACATCAAGTAAGACAATAAAATACACACTTGAAAGTGACAGACTGAGATCAGAGATCCCTAATCCCTTGTGAATCATGGGCTTTATTAAAACATGATATCATCTTTCTGTGCTCTATCTGTAATTAATAGATTAGGACAGAAACAACACTATATAAGTCCTCTAGTGGTTTTAATCAATCTTTAATATATGATTTCCAATTAAAAAAAAGAAAAGGAATAAAAAAAAAGAAAAAAAGAGAAAAAAAACTGATCCTGAAATCACAGAATGCTGTTGATGAAGATTTTGTTTAAGAAAGTTTAGAGAATTTCTAAAGAGGCAAGTGTAAGTGGAAATCTGTAGTAGATTTCTGGCCAGATCATTTTGGATCTATCTATATAATTTGATGAGGCGAAACTGAAGTATTTCCTGGTTAATTTTTCAGAGTATTTTCCACTGAATAACTGAAAGTATAATATTTTTTTTCTACTTAATATCCTAAATTAGAGGAAGCCTGGTAAAGTCAGCTGTTCATGCAGTTTTCAAAATACTTGTAGGGGATAACACAAGGTTTAAAAAAACAGAATGTAGAAATTTTGAACTCCAGCTCTAACAGAAATGCAACTGGAGGACAAAGCTTTAACAGACAGAATATTATATAATGTAGTCAGTTCCTAAAGAAAAAGCTTCAAAACAGTTTATCTAAATCAAAACTATTTAAAAAAATTTTCAGTTACCTTCTCCATAGAATCATAGAATTTGCTGGGTTGGAAGGGACCCTTTGGGGTCATCAAGTCCAGCTCCTGGCCCTGCACAGACACCCCAAGAGTCACACCCTGTGCCTGAGAGCATTGTCCAAACACTTCTGGAGCTCTGCCAGGCTGCTGCTGTGACCACTGCCCTGGGGAGCCTGTTCCCCTCTCAAAGTATATATTTCTATTCTGCCTTCAAATGTAACCTTGTGAAAATCAGTTAATGTGGGGCAGATGTTTCTGCCTGTTGTTTTCTTCACTTGTAAATTCTAATTATTTTTTCTTTGTTTTACAGTTTACACAAAATCCTAATGGATCTGCAGAATCAGCAGCTAGCCCAGCTAGCTGATTGGCTGACAAAAACAGAGGAAAGGACAAGGAAAATTGATTTGGAGCCCTTAGGTCCAGATCTAGAGGACCTAAAGCGTCAAATAGAAGAGCATAAGGTATGCTGTGGTGTGCTTCCAAAGGCATAAAAATCAAATTGGGTGTTTGACATTTTAAAAGCTCTACTCCTGCCATTAGAGCATAGCAAAGTGATATGAAATCTTGGTTTAATATTTATCGTTCTGTACAGTTAACAAGCTTTTGTAGACTTATTTTATCACAACTGTGAGTTTTATTCTGATATAAAAAAACTGCTTTCTTTTTATATATAAGCAATATACTAGAATATGCAAGGCAAGTGTGACATCTTTTCATTACATTGCAATAAAAATGTATCGATTTTTTAAAATACCTGTGTATTCTTCTTTTTGCATCTTATTTTTTTTCCCTTACATGTCGTAGCAGCAATGAGACAGTAGTCAAATCATATAATCTTGTTAGGACTCCAGAGATTCTGAATATATATTTGCACTGAATATATATTATGCACTGTGAAATGCACTACTTTTTAACTGTAGAAAAAACTTTTTGGTAATGTATTTAAATTAAAAAATAACAAACTCATGAATAGAATGTAAGATGGAATTTGGCTAATTTTTTTCCACATTGCATGAGGGTAATTTTTTAATTGGAAGAATTAAGAGCTAAAAAGAGAGGATATCTTATGTAATAGATTCATTCCATTTACTGGATTAGATTGCCTTGCTTCATAATAATTTAGATTTAAAAATAAATTTATGTATGTGTCTATAGTACAACAACGATAAGGAAACACAGAAAAATATAGGAAACAGAGATGATTTGTTGATGCAGATTTAATGTGATGACCTGTTAATGTTTCTACATCAGTGGCTCAAAGCAGTTCCTTTCCATGGTATCTTGAGAGATTTTAACGCCTGATGCTTCATGGCCTGTGCCAGTGCTAATCCAGGTTTTAGAGGGCAGATCATCCTGAAAAACAATTCAAACTGAAATCAGCTTTTACAGTTCTTTTAAAAAGAGATCAAAAGCTGCAAAAGACTTCATGATGCACTTGCGTGTTAAAGATGATTTCTTTGCATTCTGATTAAGGAGTGCTGCTAAGGAAGAATACAAATTGTACAGCTCCTGCTGCCGTTTGTGCTGTCCGTGCTTGCCCTGTGAGGGGACAGTGTCTTCAGTATGTGGGTTTGCTAGCTAAAGACATCTTCTGAAATTAAATTTTCTTTTTAAAAAAGACAGCAGGTAATTATGAAATGGTAATTAGAGAAAGAAACATGAAAGATTTTGAATACATCAGTAGTAAGACTTGAATAACTTTACTCCTATTTCTATGCATTTTATGCTTGAATACTAACATAAAATGTAATCCTTTTATTTATGCAATCTCTTTATGCTGCTTCTTTCTAATACTGAGAAAAATGGGTATTTAGCTTGTATTTGAAGATTCTGAATGGAGACATGCAGAAATCTCTCTTCTACATACTAGGTCTTCATTCTTAGTGTGCTGAGTTACTGAACATTATTTATTTCTGTGTATTACTTTTCAAATCTATTTCATGTGCTAGAGGCAATTTAGCTAGAAATGCTGGAAATAAAATGTATTTGGTTTAATTTTAATTACATTTGTATTCATTTATCATTAGCCTTTTTTCAGAAGTCAAAGAACAGGGTTTCCCATTCTTTCAATTTTTGAGAGAAAGTTTCATATAATTTTATTTTATATTTTATACAGCAAAACAAGCTCCTATAGCAAGGGTTAAAACAATGGAATTTTAGTAGGACAGTTATTGCTTGTTTTATTAAACAAGCAAACAAAAAGGCAAAACCCAACGCCCTTCATATTTTCTCTTAGTCTCACATGACTCTGGTTGAAGCAGAAAACAATGCTTTGTAAATTCATAACCAAAAGTTAGAAGATATTAAAGGCAATCATAATTTCAAGTGAAACCTGATAGGTTTGGGTTGTTGTCATCCTGTCTCTGTCTCCTCTTTACCCTTATAATTTTGCGTTCTTCTCTTTACCTGTTCATTAGAAGCTACTTTTGACTCTATTTATTTCGTGTTATGTTTCATGTCATGTTACCCTTTGACTTATATCTGATTTCTTTATTCTATGTATTTTAAAATGATGTTGCAAAAATACTGGTCTTGAGTTCTCGTGACTGACACTTCAGTTTCTCTGCTGGGTCATATTAAAAAAACCAAAAAAACAAACAAAAAACCCCACTAATGCGTATTGGGAATGGTAACCAACACTCAGACTGGAGAAAGAACACAACGTGCTTTCCAGCATGCTGCTTAGTTCAGAAATATATGAGGTTAATATCTTGATAGTACTGAAAATTTTGTGAGTGGACTGAAGTAGTGGTGAACTCTAGAAAATTTTATGTCCTTAGAAATATACAGAGTTCTGGTAAGAAATCTGGCATAGTCAATATATTTTGGAATAATAGTTGAACATTTCAGTAAAGAAGTATTGGTTTTTTGCAGTAGTGTTTTAAGTATTTTTTTCTCCTGTTGTAATTATCCCTTCCTTATAATTTTGTAAAGGAAGAAAGCTACTTTTCACTAAAAATCTAAGGACTATGGAGCTGTCCAAGCAGAATATTGTAATGGAAATGTTATAATTAATTTTAAAATTGTGCTTTTAATTGCACTGGTTTTATTATTCCAAATCATTATTATACCATTATTATATACAGTTAGTAGATTTTTATAGTTTCATTAACTTTCTGAAAACATCTAAGCCTTTTTAGTGCTAGGATTTTTAGTGCTTCAAATTAATTTAAAAGGTAAAATGAGACACTTTTTCAGTGTCCAAATATCAGGCTGGATTTCTTTTTGGGTACTTGGATGACTTTGGTAGGCATTTTTATTCACTTTGAACTAGATTATGTTGGAGTTGTGTAAGTTGTTATCTGATAGATAGAAATTAAAGGAATTGTGGAGTTTTATGAGTTTCTGTTGTTGCTATCTGTATACATCAACATCTATATCCATCTCACATTTTAAGTCCCTGAAAGTTTGCTATTTCTCTAATAAGCTTAGGACAAGTTGTTAGAAATTTCCATTTAAATGATTTGAACAGAATGTGCTCTTGCCTTGAAACTGTCCATCATAAATTCCTGTTCCAACAAGATCCTGTAAACAAACAATTCTCACCAACGAATTTCATGGTAAAAATAGATGCTTGGGTTATAAAGAACAGTCTTTTACCTCAGAGTAAATTGAATCTGCCTGAGGATTAGATAATGATTCAACTTTCTGGTTCATCTGTTCCATGACTTCTCAAGTCTTTCACAATGTGTGTGAGACTCCCACTGCCTAAGTGCCATCCACTCCTGCACTTGCAGAGCATTGCTAACTCTGGTTTTGTTCTGTGATGCCATCTGTCAGATTCCAGCTAATAAGGAAATAAAAGTCACCTTGTCCATGGCTGTAGCCTTACAGAGAAATGAATTTGTTTTGCATGGCTTAAAGAGGGGCTTAAACGTGGAGGAAGTGAGCTGTATTATACACTCTGATCCATGAGTGCTCTGCCTCCTCTTCCCTATCAAGTGCTGGGTCATAAAATGTTGAGAAGTCTAAATTCCAGGGATGACTCTAACAATTTAGTATACTTCACAGTCCTTGAGAATTATTTTAGAGTCTCGCTCTCTGAAGCAAATGGTACTCACAGGGCATGAAAGTCAGAAAAAGGAGGATTCTTATATTGTCTCAATATGCCCATGAAAGAAATTAACTCTGAAATGTGTAGTAAGATGTTTATGCCCTACAAACAAAGTAGTCTGTGAATTCCTTGAATTCCTTTCGTATTGCTTATAACCACATTATGTTTTGCTGTTAGTTTTGGTTTAGTTTTTTGGTTTTTTGTTTGTTGGGGTTTTTTTGGGTTTTTTTGTTTGTTTGTTTGTTTTGTTGTTGTTTTTTGTTGTTTTTTGTTTTGTTCGTTTTTTGTGTGCTTGTTTTTGTTTGTTTTTTTCTTTTTATAATTTTCAAATAAAAGTGAGATGTCTTACCAAAGAGGTTTAGAATGCATGACTTTATCTTCAGCAAGGATTTATTCTTCCTAACTGAGTGAATTAATCTACTTGAAAAAACAGCAGAAAACCATGACATGGTGAAATTCAACATAGTTGCTAATACAGTCAAGGTTTCTCTTGTGACAAGGCCATGCTATTTTTCAGACTGTAACTATCCAACTGGATATGTATTAATCTCTAGAACACACTTGGCTGAAGTATTGAGAACATAATCCAGGACTTTAGACTCAGTTTAAACCAAACTTTTTGGTTTACCCCATTCTTTTGTTGGTTTGAAGCAAGTTAGAGACACCTAAAAAGTGTGTGAAGGCAAGATGGAGTCCTGGATACCTTGGGGTTTTTTTTCAGGGGAGTGGTATGAGGTCTTCTCTACGGTTTTAATTTTCATTACCAACACCACTTTAGCTCCTTCCATTTTTGTTGTTTGTCCTCTTGCTGCACATCAGCAAAAGAAGGAGAAAATAGGTCTGGCTGCTCAGTTCCCTGGTGTCAGAGCTGGGCTGGTTTTGATTTTGTTAACTACAGCAAAGGAGGGGTTCCATCTTTCATGGCAAGTGAGGGGGACAAAAAAAAAAAAAATAAAAAGAGCAAGCAAGCTTTTCATCAGACATGCAGAAATCATTAAATGCCTTTGTTTCTTGCTTAGTTTCCTGGTTTCTGCAGTGAGTGAAACTAGGGTGCTGCACGAGTTTCCTAAAGGCGGGTCACCTCCTTAGCAGTTTTCTCCTATGTGAGTAATGTTGTAGGGGTGCCAAGCTGAAGTTAAGTGGGTTTTTTTTAGTGAAATCCATGTGATTTTTAATACTCTTACAATTTTGAAAAAAAAAAAAAATCATATATTAATATGAAGTGCAAAATCGAATTCAGTGGCTATTTAAAATCTGCGGGCTATTGGTATGTATGCATATTATGTGAATATCCATAAATCAGCTACCTAAACTCACCAAATCGTTTCTCAAGCCAAATTTTCAGTCTGGAATATTGTATTAAGAGTTAGGACTTGTGAGTTGAGTAACTTTAAGCTCTGAAATTCTCAGTTGGTCAGTTATGCAAGTTAATCAGTCAATGTTACACTTTTTTTGTTGTTTCTTTTTTTTTTTTTTCCTTTGGAACACGTTCTCTAACACGTATGCTTTAATTATAGGCATTTCAAGAAGATCTGGAACAGGAACAAGTCAAGGTGAATTCTCTAACCCATATGGTAGTGGTGGTGGATGAAAACAGTGGAGACAGAGCTACTGCTGCACTGGAAGAGCAGCTTCAGGTAATGCCTAAATGGCAACGCCAGTCCCAGAAAATTGAAATAGGAAATTTTTAAAATAAGCAAGACCACATAGTGAATGTGTACAGGATCATAATTTGTAGACAAATAAGGGTTATCAAGAAATATTAAGATTATGCTGTGTATTTCTAAAGCACTTTTGGGGGGAAAGTCATAATTTATTTCCCATTATTTTCTCATGGCCATGTTTCGTAGGAAATGAAGGGAATTATCACTCAGTTGTATTTTCTAAATACAATTAATTGAGTATCTTTAGAAGAATGAGACATTGGAGATACATTTGTGAAAGAGCTAGCAGCCAAGATATAAAAGTTTGTCAAATATTAACTTGCTCATAATAAAAGTTCACTGTTTCACTTGCATCCTTAAAAAGTTGCTATTGTTGTTTTATTTATATCCCAATGCTATTACTGTAACTTCTGAATGAAATTGGATAAATGAGAGTGGATAATTAATGTTGAGATACATTGAAGGAGGGTTCTCTTGTGTTGGTGGTCAGATATCCAGGGACACAGCACAAGAGGAATTGCAATACTCCAACCAAGATTCCTTCTATTTTTCTCTTTCAGAAAGGGGAAAGTGTTTTTCTTTCATTTTGCTTCATTACCCAGGAAAATAAGAATTTCTGGGTTCTAAAGCATTAAACTCCAAGGTTTCTCTAGAGAAACTATCAATACATTCAGCCAGAAGGTACAGCTATAGCACAGACAGATACCTGTGTGCTGTCTTGAATGTAGCTAATTTGGGTACCAATACCAGTAAATCAGTAATTGGTTTGGAATTTAGAGTAGATTTGGCTAAGATGCTGAGCGCTGCCACTTCAAATGTAAGTCTCAGATTTCTCTACTGCAGCTACTTAGTCACTTAAGGAGCACAACCCAGCCAAGATAACAATACAGCCTCTACTGATCCATAATTATTAATTCCCTCTGACTTCATCTTAAGTCTCAGAGCCGTGGTGTATCTGCTCAAAATAGTCTTAACCTTGCAGAATTTCTTGCCAGCCAGCTCCTTGGAACTGCTCAGTTCAATAAAGAAGATCCCTAGAAAGAACACGGCTCCAGAGGCTAAACTAAACTTTTAAAATATCTTGGATGGAAGAAGAGAGAAAATAATTAACAGTATTTTATATTTACAGTACTTCAGGAATTAGAAGATGTAGAAGTGAGAATTTTTAACAGTGTGAAAAACAAATGAAAGGTTGGTGGATTATTAGACATTTAATCTAATTTCACATCTTCAGAAAGAAGAATTAAGGGAACATCACGTGACACAGCTTCATCCCGTATTATTACAGTGGTTGGAAAGTAACCATTGGTATCCTGTGCAACATCTGTGGCTGACTCATATTGGAATAAAACCTGGAACAGAACTCAGTACTGCAATACCTTAAAGAAACATAGTGAATAATGAAAGTAAATGAGACACAGTGGAAATACACCATTTGTGATTGTACTAGTGGAGAAAGCACCTGTCATTTGGACAGAGTGTGCCCAATTATTACTGTCTTGGAAAAAGTATATTCCTTGAAAGTTCTAGCAAGACAGTTCCTGAGTCCCCTGACCCTACAGCACAGGCCTCCTGTGAGCAGAGCATGGGGTGGTGTGGAACTGTCCATTTGCTCTTCTGTTATGTCCTTTATTCATAATCTCTTTCAGAAGAATCTGAGAGAAAAAATAATAATTCCATTGCTCTGGAGGTCAAAAAATATGTAGCAATATTACAGAGGTTAATAAAACCCGAGTACAGATATAAAGCTATAGGGTTTAGAGTGTTAGGGAGGTGTGGAAACTTTCATACTTTAATGCCCGGGAGAACTGAGTTACCACAGTCCACCTACTCTCCTAGTGAAATGTTACACCTCTTTTTTTGTGTAAAGAAACTGTTTGGAATCTTTTTTTGTCATATCACTTGCAGTCTGAATATAAGCGCAGGAGATAAAATGTGTTGGCAGGCACAACCATTAGAGCATTTGACAAAAAGCACAATGGAGGAAAGTTCCAAGCTTGATTATGTATCTGTCAGTCTGACTTCTAAAAGTAGAATAAAACAAGAGCATGAACTGTCAGACAAAAGAGCTTAATAGGACTGGCGCACTGAGATGCTGGTCAGGATCAGATTAGGAAGAAAATGAGCAGTTATTTCTATGTAATAGTCAAAGATGCATTTTCCAAGCAGGTACAATTCATTTGAGCTTTTCTTTTTGAGGTGGTGATTCCTGAAATATTTTCATGCATATAAATATCTATGTATGTATTGTATTTTTTTTTTTTTCAATGTCTGTGTAAGACAATTTTTTAAAGGCTAAAGTGAACTTTTTGAGATTTTAGGTCTCAGGAAGGTTGACAAGAATCTATGCTGATTTTAAATGAACTGCTTAGAAGTTCTTAAGTTTTATTGACTATGCAAAAGCGTATCTATTTAAGAGGCAATTAATGGCATAGAAACCAAAAGTGTCCCCTGAAACAAATTAGTCACTGAAAATTTACCCTTGCTTGGAAAATTAAAACTAAACACAATTTCAGGGCTTTTCTTAGAAACAGCTGTCCCCCTAAGGTGCAGCTAGACCGGGTGAGTGTGAATATTAAAACTACTTTTATATTACTTTGCTTACTTAAACATATCAGTGTGCGACATGTTGAGAGGCTCTGTTTATGCTGCTTCTGAAAACCAACTATTGAGACTTAAAACTTCAAGACCACAATTAAACTCAATCCATGGATTTACCAAGTCAGCTGCTGAATAAGGCTCAAATCTATATTTAGTGCTGCAAAATCAAACCACTTTACTAGGAAATCTGTTGCTGTACTCATTTCTACAGGAAAAGTGGGGGAAATTATCTTCAGCTCAGAGAAATGGCTGGGTAACATGCAGAAGCCATGAATGCAGGGAGATTTTCGCAGCTGACAACAGGTCTCTTAAGGGCTCTTGTGGGCTAGCTCAAATTAGAGGCTTCCCCGGGCATCAGGGGTCAAGGTCTGTGCTAGAAAGAAATCTGTATTAAGTGTATCAAATGCTACTTGATGGCTTATTCCCCTGCTGGGGGAAAGGAGCTGAGAGTGTAATTTCCAGGATTATATATTCATATTATTCAGGGTACTGTCCTTTGATTGAAGATGATATATGGGTAGTTCTTGTAAAAATACATCAAAATAAGTGAGGAATGCTGAAGAATGAATAGACTATTTGAGCTGACTCACTGAGCACTTGCAACAGGAAGTTATATCCTAAAAACTTCAGGGATTTCCAAGACCTGCTCATCACAACAGTATGATATTCCTGGTTGATGCCTGGCAAGTTGAAATCTCCCATAAGGAAAAGGGCTACTGATCTAGAAATTTCTCCTAATTCCCTGTAAAACAGTTTACATCTTGAGCAGCCTGGAGTTCTCCATCCCAGATCTCCAATCGTGGGACTCACTTCACCAAGTCTCATTAATACCAAAGATATCACAGTTGTGGGACCTGACCAGTGCTTCCAGTTCATCCTGTTTGTGTCTCCCACTCTGTGTGCTGGTGTATGAAAGGTTGAGCATTTCAGAACTGCGCACAAAACATTGTTATATGGTAGAAATTCTATGAATGGGCTAAATATTCTGTTTTAGCGATTAAATTTCGGATATAGGCAAAAGCATTTTTCCACTTTTTGTCATTATTTTAAAAAGTTGATAGTTGTACCTGGTTAGAAAAGCATTTTTCAAATAAGCTCCATTAGTTGCAGGCTTGAAGTACATTATTTCAGTCCAGTGTTCCCAAGAGTTATGATTGTTTTACTCATTTTCTCCTGTTCTCATGCTTCCTTACTTTGACTTTTTAGCAGACTAGAAATGTTTCATCTTCTACTTTTGATAGTCATAAGGAATATTCTTTCAGTGTCCTCTGAGTAGAAAAAAGAAAAAATCTTCTTTTGCAGGCAGATTTCTCTAAAAATTCAAGTTAGGGCTGGAAGAAATGGCATTTTCTTACAGGAGGGGATTTTACTTCTTAGTGTGGATTCAGTAATTTTATCTGAAAATTTGTTTTGCCAGGTGTTAAGAACACTTGGTGCAGTCTGAGTTTGTGGGCATCACACAGGCCACTGTTTGATGTGAAAAGAGAGTTAAAGTCGAGCACAATGTGATTTAGTGTAATAAGCACTTTATAAATAACATACCTGACATGATATTTCGAACTTGGAACTTCATGGCTTAAATCTGTTCAACCAAACAGCGTATCTTGGTCTTATGGTTGTTATGGCCTCTCATGAGAAATAACTAGATTTAAGGTAGATCACAGAATCAGCACTTTAATCAGTGCAGTTTTGCACTGTAAGCATTTTGCTTACTTTATTAAAATAAAAGATCTTGTCAAGTTATTGAGAAAAAAAAAGGTCGGTTTTGTGGCTCTTTGAAATCATATGCTGAAAATGGTCTTTTGTATTAACTTTTTTTGCTGTGCAAATCAGTAGATTTCTCAGAGTTGATGCAGAGCCAGATATTTGATCTTGTTCTCTTGAGGTTTTGGTGTTTTCTAGAGGACCAAACAAAAACTACTTTTGATGGTATACCACAGTGATAACTGAAGGAGATGTTATTGCAATTGTTGAGAGAATTTTTTTTTTTTTCATGGGAATTATTAAGAGAAGCCAGCTGCTTGGATGTGAGATGTTTAAAAGATACTCAGGAATGAGGACTTTTATAAAATAGCTATGAGGAAAGATATGCTTATGATTTTTGAACTAGTAATTAGCAAGGTAGAAAACGTTCAATTCAATATTTTTATGGTTTTAGTGTCCACTAAATGGAAAATTGTATCTGCTGACTTTTTACTGTGACATAAAACTGTTAAAGCAACAAATTCAGATGACATTCTGAAATTTAATCTTTCATATCCTAGGAAGTGAAATTTAAATTTTTTATTCCTGATAGGAAATGCAGTTGTAATTTTAGTCCCTTGGTTTTAAGAATCTACTATTTGGATGCTACATTTTTGCTAAAATTAAATTATGTGAGAAATTAAAATAAATTAAATTTCTCTGTGAGAAATATGTAAATACAAGAGATATAGCATCATATAATATCTCAAGTTATAAGGGACCCATAGGAGTCGTGAAGTAAATAACTAAATATGAAAAAAGGAAGAAACTATTATATTTGTGTCAGGATGTGCTTTTGAAGTGGATGAAAAATTAAGAATGCATTAGTATAGAGTATCTTTCAGATGTTTTATAAGAGATATTTTATATATATATATATTTTTTTTTTTTTTTTTTTCGGGAGCAGCTGAATAACATGCACCTGATGCCCAGGGATAATTAAGTCACTATAAATCATTGCAATAAAAGTTTTGTATCATCAACTAAAATAAGGGAGAACAAGGTCACGTTTTGTGTAACCTAAATGCATACGTAATAGCATATTAGCTACAAATACCCAAGAAACCTCAGTGGCATTTGTGCTGCTGTGGAAGTTTATAAAGGTGGGTTTTTTTCCACTGCAATATTTTAGAAGGGGTAAGAAGTTTGACCAACTGTACTGATGATGCAATTTAAAAGCCAAATGCTTTTTTGCTTTGACCATATCTTTGGGCTGTCATGTTTATGTTTCAAGTAGTTCTGTTTTGGGCATCTTAAAGTTTTGACATAGAGTGGGTTTTTGAAAGTGTAGTACTAGAGACTTGCTAGAAAACTGTCTGCAGATTAGTATTAAAATATTCTGTGTTTAGATCTATTGCTTTCCCTATTCTCTCTGTCTTGGTTTTGTTTCAAATGGTGCTAAAATCCAGTTCAGTGTGACATGCAACTTATTTTAAGGGCATATGCCTGAAGAAAAAGTGAACTAGGAAAATGTTTCCATCAAAAATTTGTAACGCCATAGGGAAAACAGCTTTTCTTGTTTAGGAAGAAAAATGTAAACAAAGCCAAAACTCTCTTTTGTGTTTCTTTCTCTCCAGCACTTTGGAAAACGGTGGGCAGCCATCTGCAGATGGACAGAAGAGCGATGGGTCCTTCTGCAAGACATTCTTCGTAAATGGCAGCATTTTGCAGAAGAGCAGGTGAGTAGCTTTTTAAGTTCTGAATTGGAATGTTCTGCAAAATATTATATGAAATATAAGTATATGTATATGGGAAAGGCCTGGCTGAAGCTTTTTCTCTCCAATTTCATTTCAGTGCCTTTTTGATGCATGGCTTACTGAGAAAGAGGATGCTGTGAGCAAAATTCCTACAACTGGCTTTGCAGATCAAAATGAAATGCTGACCAATCTAAGCAAATTAGCCGTATGTATTTTTCATTCTTCTATTTTATGTTCAGCTTCCTTAATCTGAGTCTGAATGCACGTGGCTTTACCCCACTCTCAGACCGTAGGGTTTAACAGAACATCTGTTTCGTACTTTGGGGCTGGGCTTTGCCTCCTGTGGATGGCATAGCTTGGTCTATGGCCTTGCTGGTAAAGGAACCAGTAGATACAGGAGTTCTTGGTCGCATCTTCAGTCAAAAGCTCATGGAATAAAATAGCATTTGGGTGTCCTAAAAATACGTGTACTTTAATAGTGAAAGTTTCTTTGTTGATTCTGTTGGCGTACATGTTGTGTGTGAGACTATATATACATATGTGCAAAGGAATGTGCAAATGAGTAGGTACTTATCATACAGCAAACCCTGTCATACGTTCCTTGAACTTGAAAAAGCCAAAGGCTCAGAAGTTATGAAATGTTGAAATTAGTGTTACTTTGCAACTATACCTCAGCATCAGGAATGTAGCTACATGCACAAAATGCACCCTTTCCACCACGTCCTCCTCACTCTCCAGCAAATGCTCCGCCGTGCATGGTCTTTATGGAGGGAATGTAGCTCTGGCTGTGCCTGTAGAGCTGAGAAACTTTTTGCAGCCTAGATTTGCCAACAGCTTTACAGCAGTAGGACTTTTGTAAAGAAAATTGTATGGTAGGTGCTACTTCTGTATGTAATGATGACTGTCTATGCATTTAGAAGAAAGGAAATAGTCATGTCCATGCTTTGGTTAAAATAGGTAAATTATTGCTTTATTAGGAACAAAATTGGTAATCTTTCCAGGCATGAACAGTTCTCTATTATTAATTAGTTATTAATTATTAAGTGATTATGAGTATAATGGCGTACAGTTAATAATTATTAATAATTAATAATTGCTCATTAATTATTTATTACTGGATATACATATCTTGGCTATATATATATATCTATGGCTCAACCTTAGATTTTTAAAAAAATAATTTAGGATTTATGTCCTTCTCATCATTCTGTATTAAAAAGAGAAATATTCACACTCTGGGTTTATAAAAATACCATGATGTTTCTGAGGTTTAACTAACTGTGATGTTTCTAAAATATACTCTATTTTATCCTCACATATACAAATGTATAAAACTTAAAGAAAATAAACTTACAGACTGATCGTTTAATTCCATTGTAGCTGGTCCAGAATTATTGGTAATGTTCCTTTGATTCATAGAATGACTAAGTAGTTAATTTAAGAACCAAAAGATTGATTTTTATCATAATCTTGAGACACTGTAATTATTACAGTGCCACATATAGGTTTTTTTTTCTCCTCTCCCTTCTTTTTCCTTCTGAAACTCTGTAGGGCTTAATAAAAATATGCAGAAGTACAGACTTGGATTTTGATTAAAGATTACTTAGGATTAAGTCAGCTTCTTTGTCAAGGAAGGAAAACATGTATTTGCCTCAGTGTATGTACTTCTTGGAAATTCTAGCAATCTAACATGTGAGCTATCTTGAAGCTGACTTCAAGCCAGGCTTTTAACGCATAATGGATTAGAGACAACTCAAGATGCTTTAGAGTACCTTCAAGAAGAAAAACGTATTACAAGAAATTCAAATTTATTCGAAAAATTTGTACTTTTGGATTTCAGAAGGTTGCTAGAGGACATAGGTACAGAGGGTTGAAATGTTTGTCACAAACTGTGAAGTAGCAGACTGTTAATGGTTTGCAAGTGTTAAGCATAGGGCCTGTTTGGATACCTTTCAGAATTGCTTGAAAATATGATGTTAAGAAGGAAACACCTTTGTAGTATTTTCATAAGTTTCATTAACGATATCAATTCAAAAGCTTATGAAGTTAAAATTACACTGCCAGTTAAAATTGCTAAGCATTATTGTCATGAAATAATTGTGGTCTTTCATGAAACTGAGTGAACAACATAAAATAGTAATAAGGTGATTTTTCCATTGCCCTGAACCTCAGCAAGAATCATGGCATCCTTAACAGAACAGGTGGAGTTTATTAATTATAACTTTATCATTTTTACATATGAATAACTTTGATCTTTTTAGAAACATGATTGATAATGCAATAGTTTAGGCATTGAAATATTGCTGGTATGGTGGAAGAACACTGCCTCTTTAGTGTCTTTGATTTGCAGCAGAAAAATAGCTTTTACTTTTGGAATTCCTCTGTCAGGTTTTAGACCTAGTAGCAGTCATTTCCAAATTCCAGTGAGTATGTGTTTTTACATTCACACAATGCCAAATTGCCAGAAGATTTGGGTATGATAATTTACTATTTTAATCTTGTCTGGATCTTTGGGAATTTGTATTAATACATCAGCCACATGATGGTTTGGTTTTTTTTTGCAGGGAATATATTGTCCTACTCTTAGACTGGCTTTTAGAAATAAGGAAAAATGGGATCATGCTGCCCTGACCCTGACATGCGCGTTGTGCCTGTCGTTTAGTGTATTATATTTTGGACTCAGACATGTGTTTGAATGTAGTAGAGGAGAAGCTGTCACCAAGAATTACTCTTATAATTAGATCTGAATGGTAAAAATGAGTCTGTGAGGGAATAAAAATGTATCTTTTCACTTAGTATAAAAAAGTTTATGTTTTTAACAATATGGTAGCTTGATCCCTCAGTTGTCCAGTCATTTCCTGCAAGAAATTACAGCATTAGTTGTTCCTGTTAGACCTTAAGAATTTTAGGTTTGATACTGTAGTAGGGCATAAGAGCTTCCAGCCTATGTGTTCTGCCTCTCTTATATGCAGAACTCGGCCAGATTAAGGTTGTGTTCTTTAGCCAGTCTCTTTAACCTGAAGGAAATTTCTGAAGGTAATTTATTAAACAGTTGAGAATTGTGACTATTGATTTGAAATTCTACAACCCTCCTACAAGGCCTTAAGCATTCTAAAGTAACTGATGTGAAAAAGGTTTGTTGAGATACTGTTAACAGTAGGAAAAAACTTGACTTTTATATGACATTAATGTCCACAGACTGGAGCCTGCTCCAGTGTGGGCTCTGCATAGGGTCACAGTTTCTTTCAGAGCACATCTGCTTATTCTGGTGTGGGGTCTTACACAGACTGCAGTTTATTTCAACTGATTTATTCAGTATTTGTATGTGAAAATTTTTCTTCTTTTTCATCAACTTTCTTCTGGTATCTTCCTAGTTTAAAGGTCAGAAAAACTGTTTAGTGGATAGTTGCTCCAGTTCTTAAAATAGTTCCTTAAAACAGGTGCTATTTTTGTTTTGTTTTTTTTTAAGTTTCCACCTACCATTTATTCACTGATGCTATAATTGTCTTCTTAATTCTTACACAAGGTGTGGGGTGAAATAGAACACGGACTGGAAGATGTGACACATTGAGAGTGTAGAACTGAGGTGAAATTTTGGTGCCATGTATGGCACAGGCTTGCTAGTTTCTTTTCATGTCCTAGGCTTACATTTTGTAGTCTGTAAAATGAAGTTGTCTTTTTTTTTTTTTTTGTAAAAAATACAGAAATACTGCGAGCTATTCCAAAGGTATACAAGATCTACCTCTACATATTTATAGTATATATTCCATTAATATAGAGCTAAATATTTTCTTGCTTCACAT
The DNA here is from genome assembly GCA_013397755.1 of Cnemophilus loriae. Taxonomy (NCBI): domain Eukaryota; kingdom Metazoa; phylum Chordata; class Aves; order Passeriformes; family Corvidae; genus Cnemophilus; species Cnemophilus loriae. The sequence goes on from VZTF01002689.1 coordinate 1,604,353, forward strand.
AATGCCCTTTTTTTTTTTTAACCTATAGAAAATAAGTTAGATATTACACTATTTTTCACTATTTTTGACTGGAATAAATTTCTTCGCAGCTGAAAACTTACTTTACAGTGGGTGTTGCTGGTTAGACTATCACAGTAAGCAAAGTAAGTTTTTGATCTTAAAGGAAATGAAAAAAGCAAGAATTAAAAACTTAACCGCCCCAAAAATAGAACCACATTGCCAAAAATAAGGAAATCACTTCACAACGTTCAAATATCAGGGTTTACAGTATGTACTTGACAGAAGTTATGACTGATATATTTGATAATTAATTTCATAAAGCAAACTACCATGTCGTGTCTTCCAAACTGACAAATTACATATTTTGCAGTTACTATTATTAATTTAGGTCTATTCTTGTACTGCAAGAAAGAAACCCAGAGCATATTTTTGGTTATTTTGGCACATTGGCAGGTTTTTTATTGAAGAAATGTGAAAACAGATTCTCCCAGTATAGTTTTCCAGATTGACTGTAGCTATCACAAAAGCATATTGTGTTGTGGTGAGCAGTACCTTTGAGAGACAATTTTAGCATCCTTCTTTTTGTGGTGTTTCGCTTCCTGCTCATGCTCCAAGTATCTCGGATTGATGCTGAGCTCATGGGTGTGTTATCCAGCTGTTGTGAGCTGGGGTGGTTGGAAATCAAACACTGCTCTTCAGAACTAATTCATGTTTCACAGGACACCGTTTTTTATTATTCCAGTCAGTTATTATATGTGGCTTCCACATGAGCTTTCTCTGACACTGTAGGCGTAAGAAAAGGTCAAATATAGCAGTGCTTGAAATTTAACATGCTAAACTGGTTTACATGTACTTTCCTCCATCTGTTAGGTCTCCTACTACTCTGAAAACAGGTTCTTCAATATAAAGTTAGCTTCTACTTCCCAGGGATGTATCAATTTCAATTTTGATATTTACTGTACCTACCATTAGTAATTACGATGTTTCAAATAAAATCTGGTTAGAAAGACTACTGATTACAAAGACAATGAATCTTTCTTTTGTTGAGTTGTATTTTTAATTGCAGTTTTGGATTATATAGCTGTAGGAAAGTATATGTAGACTAAATTCTGTTGGCTAACCACTTGTTGGATTATCCTTTTCATGCCTTGGGGATTAGAATGCAATCCACAGCTGCATAGAGAGTTCAAAATTTGACCGTGGTTAGCAGGATTAGGGTGTAGAGAATGAATATTTAAGGAATGGAAATCACTGGAGTAAACCAATTAAGGCTTTAAAAAGTAAACCCAGGTAAGATCTGGAGCTATGGATGATCCTTGAATCTGTGAATAGCCTGTTTCATAGGCAGGTTTGCATGTATAGATCTCAGGAGTTTCAAGGTCCCTTGGCAGTGGGGTTTTTTGGGGTTTTTTGAGGGGGGGGGTACTTTGTGGGGAGAGGAAGTAATTTGGGGTTTTTTTTGTTTGTATGCATGTTCTAATCCTGGTTTGGGATCAAATACTATTTTTCTAGGGAAGTCTTTTTCAATATGCAATATATATGACACAGTACATTGAAACTAAAGAAGGATTGTTTGACGTGTTGCTATAGTTGTTGACATTAGTGCAGTTTCAAGGTTATTCCTGTAACACAAATGTTACCTTTTTGATTCATGTCGTGACCTGAAGCCTGCTGTGATGTTTGGTGTTGCTCCACCTGCCATATGATGTTGCTTTGTGAAGTGCAATGTGTCCATTCCACTGTCTAAGCTCTGCCAGCAGTTTTTATGGAAACACAAACATCATGGAATTATAGGCCTTACCCGTTTTCAGCTCTTTATGATGCTTTCGTTATGATTTTTCTTCTAAGTTGTTTGGATTTCTTTTTTGTAGGTGTTTTGGTTTGTTTTTTTTTTTTGTATGAATGTGTGTTCTTCCTTCTGCTACTTTGTTTAACAGATCCTAAAAGGAGATCTAGAAATGAAAAGGCAAATGATGAGTAAGCTGAAGTTGCTCAGCCAAGATCTCCTTGTAGCTGTGAAAAATAAAGCAGTGGCTCAAAAGCTGGAAAGTCGTCTTGAAAATTTTGCCCAGCGCTGGGAAAGCCTTGTGCAGAAAGTGGAGAGCAATTCCAAACAGGTTTGTAAAACCCAGTTTTATCAGTTTGTGACAATCAGATCCTTTGACAGTCAAATGCTTGAAGTAGTTTTGGTGCTGTTTGTCATCTCATTTTAATTTTTTCCCCTGCATGATTGCTTAAGACATATTTTATTTTTAAGACAGCATGATACAACTTAAATATAACTTTCCAGAATTTTATTTATCTCTTTAGTTCTTAATCTCTCTTTATAGTGTTGATTACTTTCTTGAGTTGTTAACGATGTTTTCAGGGATGATACAAACCATAATGAAAATACCCTTCCAGTTAATTTATTTTTAACCTATAATAACACACTTTTTTATATCTGTCTCTTTGAAATAGCATGTAGCCTAGAAGTTAGTGCAAGAACTGTCTGCTAGTCTAAGTGATATTATTTTTTTTAACAGTAAAAGTTTATAATTGATTGCTATTTTACTTCTGCACATGATATGCTGATTTACAGATTAAAAAGAGAGGCTACAAAAGAGAGAAATTTCCTGGGAAAATAGAGAAATCAATCTATACCTGTAACCAAAGCGCCAGTGAAAAATATAACCTGCTATTATTTTGACCACTTTCTGTTAACTGTAATATATTAGAAAAAGAAATTGATGTTTTAAACCAGGTAACAAAATTCAGTGCTCTGGTGTAGTACCCAAACCCATATCCAATTATTTTGCTTAGATGTCTTGTTAGCATCTCTCTCTCTTACTGGATTTAAACGCAAATCAGCTCCCTTTTTTCCATTCCATTATCTCCCTAATACTGGGTTATTTTTGAGGTGCCACTATATGACTGGTAAAATGGAAATGGATATTAAGGCTTTTTAATTAGACAGCGCAGAGCAGACTGTTACAGCAGGTACCTGTGTCCTGTCCATACAGGTCTCACAGAGAGTTCTGGTCAGTTTGCTTCAGTTCTCTTCAGCATGTTGCCCTTTTTTGTTGCTCTCTACTAATACTTCTACCAAATTATGTCTGGATAATTAAAGAAAAGCTGCTATACTTCATGTAGTGATCTGAATCCCTCTTAATAACCTTGCTTTCAGCTCATACCTTAATATTTTAGTTTGCTCGGTGTTAGTTAGAAAAAGCAGCTGAAGTTGGAAAAATCAGTTTGGGAGGATAGAAGGGAAGAAAATGGGAGAAGGGCACAATTTCACTTAGTAACAGAAAGCAAAACCAGATTGTGTACACAGCATTTAGGAGTTGAAAATAAAATTTGATTATAGTATATTTGCTGTAGAAAACCTCCTGTTTCAAAGCAGAGGAAAATTCCAGAGATTAATTTTTGAATTTGGGATGGCTAGGTTCACGTGATTTGAGGAAGTTAGTAAATCACTCCAAATTGTTCAAGAGCTGTTCAGACTGGTGATCACTCCTAAATGCAGATATTAGTTTTAAAAATGGAAATTAGATTGCAGAAAAGACACTTCCTCATGAAGTGAGCAGTCCTGAGGCTGTAGACATGGATCAGCACAGCTGGGAGATGGTTTGAGTTCCCAAAACAGTATACTTGTTTTATCATAGCAGAACACTTCAGTGGATAAGATTCACTGCCTGGGACAAAGGTGATTTGCTGTCATGAGATTATTGCCTCACCTTCTGGAAACATTGCACGGTCTGTACTGACTGTAGGACCTGTCCCTAAGGCACTGCTGCACTGCTCAGACATACCTTCTGTGAAACACTGCTGGTGTGCTTGTCACCGTGAGTTTCTGTCTAGGCAGGGCAGATAATTTCAGTGAAGTGTTTGAAGGTATTCGTTACAGAGCTCCTTTGTGTGTTTACATTGCAAGAAAAAAATTATGCAAGATCTCATTATGTTCTCTGATCATGAACTGGGGAGGAGGAGACTTTGGAGAAGGTGAAAAATAGAATATTTTTCACTAAAATCTATCGGAAAATGTTCGTTTTATTCATCAAGCTTAGATATTGACTTCAAAATTAACTTTACATGGTTTAGTGGTGGACTTGGCAGAGCTAGGTCAATAGTTAAACTCTATGATCTGAAATGTCTTTTCCAACTTAAAGAATTCTATGATTAATAATTTTCATAGTACCTTCATAATTACATTTTTGTCCTTAGTTATTTCCCCTCTTAATAAAGTGTCGCCAGATGATTAACTTGTTAACAAAATAAGAAATTAAATGGAAGAGACAACCTCAGGCTCGGTTCAAAGATGATTCTCCAACTAGACATATAAAGTAGTTATAAATCCCAAAGGAAAAGTGCAGAAAGGAGAATGTGAGTTCTCCCACATTTAGCTGAATTAATTGCTCTTGAATTCAAGCATCTAATCGGAACACATGGCTGAAGCTTCTGTTACAAATGGCTGGATGGTGAAGGTGTGTGTGAGAGAGAAATACCTCTAAAAAGCAGTTTGTCCTCATCATGAAAATGTCAGTTTTCCTTCACTGACCATACAGTGGAGTCAAGGACAAGGACAGCTTGCTTAGGCTAGATGCAGAGCTTCCAGAAACTCTAAACCCGGCTTTGCTGAGTTCATTATGCTCCACTAAATTGTACTGAAAATCTTTCCAAACTAAAGAAAACACCATTCCTCACCTGAACTTCCCCACTCACAGAGATAAATTTCATCAAAGAACAGGTGACAGCTCCAAAAGTGAGTGTAAAGGAAAATTATGAGTTTATCAGGACAGAGGGCACTTCCAAAGACAGTAATAAATGTTGGCATTAAAGGGAGGCTGCTGTATAAATGAGAAATAAAATGCCATAAAACTACTGAAGTGCTGTACACACATTGTACATATGTTTGCCTATAGATGATGAAAAAGATTTGAATTTTTCTACTCTGAAAAGAAATGAGTTTTAACATGTTTCTAAGATGGGCTTGATGTGAAACTGCAGGCAAGCATTGTATTTTGAAAACCTTTTAATGTGCAGCCTTGTGAGTCACCTTAGCACTTTCCATATGATTTTCCAGTGGATTAAAGCCCTAGTCTATATTGCCTCTTCTCAGAATCACATTTGCTATTCAGGGACTGAGAGAGATGAAGGAAATACACAGTTATTATTTGTACCATTAATACACAAAATGCACCACTTTAGTGATTAGAAAAGTGTTTGGGGTTTTTTGTTTGTTTCTGTTTGTTTGTTGGTTTTTGGTCTTTTTTTTTTCTTTTTTTCTTCTTTTTTTTTTCCCAAGTAAGCTGATAAAAGTTACTTCTTCTCTGTAATTCCTAATATTTTTAATGATTGTCCTTTACACAGTAAAGTGTATAGAGTTCAAAGGTAAGCCAGCTTCATCTTGCAGAGTAAGATTGAAATCTACCTTTTAATCTTACCCTGTCTCTAATTAGAATAATTATAAACTTCAAATTCACATCTCCATTCTCCTTTTGAAGCATATATTATTTAACCTCCACTCCTGCTGATTGAGCCTGAAAAATACATTTTTACTGTTTTGACATTCAAATCATTACCCCCCACAACATTGTGACTTGATTGCACTGCCAGCTCTGGAAGTGCAGTTCCCCATCTCCAGCTGAAGCTGCTGCTCCTGTGTAATTGGTATTGTGCTGCAGATGATTCCTACAGTGCCCTAGCTCTGGTTTATTCTATGTTGCACCTTCTGCACTGGAAACTCTGCCCTGGTATTGATTAGCAAATGAAAACATGGCAGGATATGACTCTGGGTGTCCAAAACATCATCCCATCATTGATTTTTGGATAAAACAGAGTGTAATAAGAATTTTATGAGAAGAGGAAAGAGAGACAGAGAGACTGTACCCAAAATTATATAATAGGCAAGAAATTCTTTTTGTTTTTATGTACAGGCAGCTCAGGGAAAGATGACATCGGGTTCTATCCTCAAATTTCATGGAACCCTAGACATCAGGAGCTTTGACTTGCTTTTCCTTCTGCCCTCTAATTAATTAAAGTAAAATGGAAAATAATGCTGTATAGATTTTCAATAAAAATATATAGAAACATTGACTTAATATTGTCATGATTTCTGCAAGAAAAAAATCAAAATCAGTACATCTTGTTGAGAGAACTAAAACAAGAGTGTTGCTACATAAAATTTTAGTGATTAGAAAGTCAACTGGGTGTTTTTCTCTTCCAAAGGATTTTGTAGTTCATACATTAGCTAAATCCCTGCATGTCACACTAGCTTATTCAATTGACATAATTAATCCATTTTTTTTTTTTTAAATCTGCTCTGAATCAAAATTTTGCAGTCTTCTGAGTAGTTCAGAATCTGCTCTAAAATCTAGACAACTGCCCATTTCTAGAGGCAGAAGCACAGCATTGGATTAACTGCTCTACGTAAGAAATACTGACAATTTACAGTGGTAAAGCACTTCCCTGCTCATCACTTCTACTGGCAGCCTGGACAAAGAACAGGAAGACTTTTGCATAGAAGACAATGTGAAGAATTCAGGAAAGTTGGCAGGAATTTGCTGGGGGCGGTTTTCAGGTTTCTTGGCTTTACTGATGCTGCCTGCTGGGAAGAGGCTGCTTGCTAACAGTATTTCCCTCTCCTTGTCGTTCTATTATTGTTTTTTTTCAATGCAAGAAAGCATTGTGGGAAAGGTGTTAGACCTTGTTGCCTCTTCGTAGTTTATGGAAGCACTTACGTCTCAATAACTAAGCTGACTCAATTCTCTTACTGAGTTTCTGATGCAAGAAGTAATAGATAATTTATATATGTGTTTATAGTTTCATGGGCTTTTAGATACTGGCATTTCTGTTGTTGCATTGGAAACTCTAATTGTTTCATGTTAGCAAATGCGAAGAAGCAGGGCTTTTCGGGTGCACAACTTTTTCTACTCCTGGTATTAATTCTTTCTTTTATTTTCCATTTCACTGCCCTTAAACTGTGAGGTGGTCATTGGAGCTGTAACTAGAGCATTTTGACAAATGAGCCATCGTCTGACAGAATCAAAGAAAGAAGTGACCTATTTCTCATGAGTTAAGGGATTTAAGAACAGCTGCCCACATTTGAGTCGGAAGTTTCTAGTTTGGTGTTATATGGGGAAAAGTATAAATGGGCAGTACATGCACAAGCAGTGTACAAACAAATATAAGCAAAAAATATTTCTCATCATTCTTTTTTTTAATGCAGCTGAGCTATACAAAGGGGTTTTTTTCATATTACTGGAACAAAGCTAAATGCGTTAGATTGGTAATGTTTATAGTGTTGCATACCCTGGGTATTAGCATCTGGTGTGACCCTTAAATACTGTTTTTTTAATTATGGAATAAAACTGATGCAAATTAATTTGCCTTCTAGTCCATGTGTTCTAATTTAAGATTTCCAGTCAGAAAGTTAACTGCCTTCTCATGCAAGTAGGTTATGGTGAATTACATTCTATTTGAAAATTTTTATAAATGCTAGGACTAATAATTGGTAATTTAGTGCTGTTTTCATGCCTTTATCACCTCTCAGGGAGCAAGTTTTCAGCCTGGGGGCAGAGTAACATTTAGGAATAGTAACATTTTATATATTTGCTATCATTCAATTCCATAGTAAAATTCCATTCATTTCTTTTCTTCATTCAGCATGGATTACAGGGAGCCATAAGTTCATTAGACTCCTTTCTGATTTTGATATTGGCTTCTGCAGATATCTTATTCACACAGTGTGAGTCAGATAAAACAATCTGGCTTGAGTTGCATATAATGTTGGTTTTTTCTGAAGGTCAGCCTCTGATTTGATGAGAGCAATTTCTCATTATTTTCTATTGCTCCTCCAAACAGTCTTTACTGAAGTCTTTCAAACAATGTATGACCTCTGTTTTTGTACCTCTCACAGATTTCGCAGGCTGTCACTACCACTCAGACATCACTAACACAGACAACTGTAATGGAAACTGTAACTATGGTGACCACAAGAGAGCAAATCCTGGTTAAGCATGCTAAAGAGGAACTCCCACCACCTCCACCCCACAAAAAAAGGCAACTCCTTGTGGATTCAGAAATTAGGAAGAGGTGAGAATCATCAAGAGACAGAGAGAGAATTCTAATAGAGTCGGGATGAAAATGCAAAAATAGTCTTTTGATTGCAGTATTTTTCTGTATACTGTTTTGAGCTTAAAATTCTATTTCTGTTCTCTGCTACGGTACTAGCCGATCATCATCTTTCTTTACTGAGTGTGAGTTATGGACTGTGTTGTGCTTCTATTCCACCTATTTAGCAGTATAGAACATTAATGATTGCATCAATACTATTGCATAGCAACTATAGTCAATTGAAGCCCTTATTTATGGCGTTGTGGGGATCCCATTTGACTGTGGTCTTGAAACATGACGGGCGAGAAGCATTCCATTAATTCTAAGGTTTTTGAATTATTTAAGAAGAATTTTATAACAGTTAAAATACTAGTAATGGAGATATTGCCTGCTTTCTAGAGTTCATTGTATTCTTCTGGGCTTATGGGTCAGGAGTAAAAAAAATAGCAGTTCTGCAGAGGCAGTTAATATTTGGTGAAACATGCATTATTATTACTTTCAGGTTTTTTTCCTGAGTAACTCAAGTACAAGTGACAAGGAATTTTTGACTAATGCTGAACACTAGTTAAAGTCAGGAGAAGAATTTCTGGTGTGTTTAAGCAGAATTGGCTCAAGCAGTAAGTTTCTAAATGAGGTGCTGAGAAGGTAGACTTCAAACATTCATTGTAATGTTTTTTTTTGAAATGCTTTTTGATATTCAGATGACCATGAAATCCAAGGTAATAGATTTGAGGACTGAAAAGGATGTGAAAATGCATTCAGTGTCTCATTTCTGTAGACAATATCTTTGTTTAGTTCAATGTGTTTACCAGGACAAGTAATTTCTGGTAAAATAGTGTTTCACTTATTAAGAAGAATGAAATATAGCAAGAATAGGAGAAATCTGGCTTCTTTTGAATTGAAGTTTTATGTTATTTAAAAAAATAGATACTTTTTATTCATAGGCATCCTACCTGTGTTTAAGCATTCTAAAAGTAAGGTTTCTAGTTTAGCATCATTATTTAGGAACACTGTATATGTGATGTAAGAAGAGTAATTCTCCCCCTTTTTGTTAAATTGAATAGCTATTTCTATAGAAATGGCTTAGTCTAAATAAGTTTGTGAGCTAAATTTGAATGAATTTACTCTATCTCCAAAGTCTTCATTTGGAATCTTTTTTTTTCCCATTTCCTAGGTTACCATTAAATCATAGTGAGAGTTATATTTTGCTAATATATTCCCAAACACTCAAAACAATGCACAGCAGTGACTGTTAGCAGACTTGTAATTCCTGAATTTGTTGAAGATGGCAATGCTATTACTGATCAGGAATAAGCCTTAGCACTCCTGTTAATGTTTCAGTAGTAATGTGCAAAGATGTGAAACAGGGTCGAGGCCCTGTTGGCTTATATATGAGAGTAAACCTTTATTGTAGCGTGGTCCCTATCACGAAAATAGTGATGTCCTTTATTTTGAAAATGAAAAATGAAGAATGAAAATATCCCTGCAGTTTTGAAGTATTTAAATAATTGATATTTTAAAACTTTTCACTTTTTTCTTTCCAAACTGAATGTTTTAGGAATGATCTTACTTCATAAGTGCAAGACCACTGTCATAAAGGAAAGCATTATCTTAGTTAAAACTGAATAAAGTAGGATGATTTTTTAAAACCTATTTTTTTAATTCTTCAAGAAAATTGTTGCTATATGCACTAATATAAAACTGGAGACCAATTGGCATAGAAGTTCCTTTTTCAGCTACTATATATTTACTGTTAGCATATATTTTCCTTCTTGCTCATCTTCTTTTAATTTGCCTTAATACTGAAAGTGAACTTGGCAGGGTACAGCAGAATACAGACTTCATAGTCATCATGCAAGGCAACTGCCTGAGGGCAGGAATTAGCTGGATTATGGGAATTGTTTTTGTTCCGAATTACCTTGGTTTATAGAAACTGATAATTATGTGTTACCGGAAGTATTTTAGCTGATGTCTGTCTAAAACACTGCAACTAACAAGTTTATATATAAACCTGATTGATCCTTGTATGGAAAATAGGATGTATTATCAACTTTGAGAGTAGGATTGCTTGTAGATATATTACTGGTAGATCTGCTACCAAATTTACAGAGTGTTAATGATTTTTTACCATGCATACAAGGTTTCAAGAATTTTTGATTTGTTTTAATGCTATCTAAAATATGTGCATTCACCATATAATTTCTCTTTAACTTTTGGGTAAGAGTTAAGATGGAACAATCTGTAGTTCTCAGTCTTTGCCTGGGATGACTTTAGATAATTGAATAAGTTGTGGTTTCTTTTAGATATTTAAAATCAGAGTCCTTTTCATTTCTGCACAGGTTAGACTTTTATTTTGATCTGCTAGGAGAGAAATCTGACTTTTCAGTGTTTCTCCATTCAGTGTTTCTCCACTCAGATAATCCTTTTGGCATTTCTAACTGAACAGAGAAAAAGCCAAACCCCACAATTTATGTACCTTTAGTCTCTAGAAAGTCCAAGCGAATGTTCCACAGTGGGAGGACCAGTCAATAAATAGCTTCGGAAAAGCACTTAGAGAGTAAACTTTGGGGAAGAAGTTTCAGCTTAGAATAACAGTTTTTGTGACTATTTTTAATTAATATGTCAAAATGCAGTCTTGGAAACGAACACATTTTATAGTATGCTGTTGTCTTTGTCAAAGACAGGAAAATATAAATTTATACTAAATATAAGCATAATAATGGAAGAAGAAAGCTCATCTTAAAATTTGGGTTCTCAGTTAAAATATCTTTGTTCATTAGTGACTAGACACCTTTTTGATCAATGCTCTTTTTTTTTTTTTTT
>VZTF01002689.1:1615298-1694803 GCA_013397755.1 Cnemophilus loriae
TTTTTTTTTTTATTTAATAGGAGGAAAAGCATTGTATTCCCAAACAGCAAGTCATTTATTTTCTGGGTGCATTGTTGGCCACAAGATCTTTCAGGGTTTTCTGTTTATATTCAGTTGTAGCCACACCCAAGGATAAACAAAGCCCATAGTGCTGCATGCCTATTGATTTTTTAAAAATAAATTAAAAGAATGGTGGTTCTCAACCTACCCCTCCTACATAGTTCTATATTGTGTGTGTTCACAACTAAAACTTTCCCTGAGCACTTAATGACTAACAGTTGATGGTTATGTACTCTTTAATTTTGGTTTGATAAAACCTAGCAATTACTGAAGGCTTGTCACGAGCTTCCAAAGGTGCATAAGCAGATTGTGTTGGCTGCTTTCTGCAGTCACAGTACAACACACTGCGTGCTGTTGCTTGATATTTTTGGGCCTGGGAGGGAAAGACACGTTGGAGGTTGAGGCTTTTTTGAGGTGGTGAATAATGCTCCCAGGTTTTGCCAGCTTCTTTCATCTGTTCTCAGGCTTTAGTCGGTGTTGTTTCTGTAAAGAGGTATGCTTCAAATAAATGCATCAGGCTCCATTGCCGCATGTTTGGGAAGATTTGTGCTCCAGATTTGCTTCTCTGTGAACTAAATATTTTAGAGATACTAGAAGCCTTTTTGAGGAGGAAGAAAGAGTAGTTTGGCTGCTCAGTGAATATTGTATTAGTGTACTGTGTAAGAGCATGGCCTCCTGTTACTATGCCGAGGAGAAAAAAAATTGGATGGCTAAGATTGAAGCATCAAACTTTCTAGAATGCGTTTTACTTTTACTTTTTTTGCGTTTTACTTACTTCCAAGTGTTTTGTCAGGATTGAAAGTATAAAACTCTCTATTTAAACTGAAGAAATTGAGAAGAAGCAATTTGACTTGTAGACCAGTAAAATCCACAGGACTGAATGTCACACTTCCATTGCTTTTACTCACTGTGGCACGAATGCATGGGAAGGAAGCTGTTCATTTTTTCTTGCCTCTTAAAGCAAGTTTTTGCCATAGGCGGTGGAAAGCAGAGATAAGAACCAGATTACTTTTTTTTTTTATTTCTCTCCCCTTCATTCTCCCCCTCCAAAATCAAAAACTGCTTCAGAAGTAATGCTTCAAAATGTCAGAATAATTCAGGTGAGTTAAGTTCTGTTACTAGTCGAAGAAAAGCTCCTTTTCCCGAAGGAATCAATTTGAAACTGAGAAAGATAAAATACTTGGAACTGTATAATAGTATCTTGAAAAGTATGTATTAGGCATTAGGGCTGGAGATAAATGTAACACAGATGAGATTATAGCATTAAAAAAAACCTGTAAATAGGAGAAAGGGAGGCAAGGTAACATTTATTCTCATGGTATTTACATAGTCTGGGAAAAACAGGTCAGTTGCATATCACAGAAAAATCTGAAAATTACTCTGTTAATGCCAAATTTTAAAATAGCAGACAAGTAAGACCTGGTTAATATTCAATTTAAATATATTTGTAATATTAATGTGCTTCAGTAATGACCAAAGATACTTTTCTTTGCAATTTGGTAAATATCTTTTTACATGCTTCCTAAGATTTTCAAGGAAAGTCTACTTGTCATAACATTATCATTGGTATAATGTTAATGTGGAGATTTGAAAGAGACTTGATGCCCTTTGAAGAGCAAGGTGTGTTAAAACAGGATAGTTGCTCCATCTAGTGTTTTTTTCATTTAACAGCTGTTAAATGAACTTTTTGAAAAGAGAGAAGCCCTCACTGTTTTGAAAATTGTTATATTTGGGATTCCAATACTTCGTTATTTAGAAAAGTTTGGATTTTTGTAGAAAAAGTGTATCAAAGGAAAAATTATGATGACTTTGGTCATCAAATGGTCTTTTGGATAGCTATTGTTTCAAATATCCCATTTCCATCCAAAGAATTGTATTAGTCAGGACTAAATGGTGATTGTTTAGCACTTTTGCAGCCACTCCATTGGGTTGCTTGACCCTTATTCTCTTACAAAAAGACAGCTTGTGCTCTGGTATTATCTAATAATTGGTAACAAACCCAAAAAGAAGAAAGTGGTTTTTGATTTCAGTATGTCAGTAGCCAGTTCCAGAGGAAAGGAAAAGGTGACTGAGACACAACAGAAGAGTTTTCTGTTGCTTACAGAGGGAATAATTAATAAACATTTTCATTTGGAGTGTAAGAAGTATGGATATGTTGAGGTCTGTAAACATGGACACTTGTTAATGCTTATTAGTTTTAACTCTTTATCCTTTTTGTGAGGTGAGAAATGGATTAGTGACAAATAAACAGAGAATTTATATTCTTCACGTTTAGCCCCTGAAATTACCTGCACTATTATCAGACTGGTACCAGTCAGCACTTGCTGGAGGCCTTGATGACTGGATTTAAAAGTACTCTGTACCTGGTGGTAGTAGTGAAGTTTCTGTTGGAGATACACACTTGGCATTGGTTTGGTATTTCTTTTCATGCCTTGCTGTGCATTACAGAAATGCACTGGTCATAATGTTGATGAGGCTAAACTGAATAGTATCACAAGTGTAGAGGGAGGGTCAAAATGTCATTCCAAAAGGAAATAAAATTATTTGACAATTAAACTAAAAAAAATAGAGAGGTAAAAATACTTGTTTGGATAAATTGGCTGTTGAATTAGAAGATAAGAACAAGTCTAATTATCAACTAATGGCTCATCAGCTACAAATACAGAGGAGGAAGAAAGACAGCAGGGAATTAGATCAGAATAATTCTTCCAATGAGCACCGTGTGCTGTAAAGTTGTTCTTTGATATGTTCTAGGCAGTGAAGAGCTACAAGCTGAGAAAGACCTTTGGTGAGCTGGGGATTTCAGTCCAGACATGGAAATGAAATAATTCACTAATGTGATTCTTGGATCAAAGTTTATCATTCCCTGCCAACTCAATATGTAGGCAAATGGTTTTATGTCTGCCCAAGTTTCGCAGTGGTGACAGGCCCAGTGTGATTTTTGTTTGAGGAAGGAAGGAAAAAAACAAATGAGCAAAGGAAATTGTTGGACAATTTCTGTCTGTTAAAAGAATAAAGTACTGGAACCACTGTCTGACCATGGTAGCAGTAACATAGTAATGTAGTTTAAAGATGAAATTTATTCAGTTTAAAGATAAGATTATGTGCCATGGTGGCCACATGACAGGAAGATACTTCATGCCTCGTGTTCCTATGTGAACTTGTTCAACATTGAATTTGTTCGTATATCTTTTTACTCAAAGAGTATTTAAAAACCATCTTCATATTTTGTTAATCTATGCCAGTCACATTTTCATGGAAAATTCTCTGCAAATTGATTTTCTGGATCATTCTAAGCCATATGTCCACTTCAGATTCCCATTCCAAAGTCTCTTACTGGATCACCATGTATTTGTTCAAATTGACTCCTTGTTCTGGCTTTCCTTTTTTTCTATTAAATACACAATAAAGCCCACCTTTGAGGCATTTCACAACTTAATTCCATCAAATTTTTTCTCTTTCTGTGCATGGAATTTCCAACCCAAATACCCACCAGAGTAGGATACTTTAGTCCTATTAGAAGTCCCCTATCTAATAATAAAAAAAACCAACCAAACAAACAAAAACAAAAACAAAACAAAAAACAAAAAAAAACCAAAAAAAAACGAAAAAAAACCAAAAAAAACTTTTTTCTGGAAATCACTAAGTAACAAGAGTTAATTTGTTTGTATTTCACAAAAAATCCAAATCTCCGTTTGAACTCAGCTGACATGTGCTGGCCTGCAAAGAGAGGGCTGTGGGACCAGTAAATACAATATGTCTCTTGTGGAACAGCAGAAAAAAAGACTAATTGGGAAACAAAATCATGACTGCTGCATGAAGAATAAATCCTCTGCTTCAAATTGAATTTTTAGATGGGGAGCATGCCAATGTGCACATTAAATTAAGGTAGTTATTTAGAGTAATTTCTGAAGTGATTTTTGGTTTGGTATCTTCCATTTATCTATTTTTACAAATTCTACATGGGCTGAAGTTTGTTGGGGCAGAAAGGTAGCCTTGCATTATTTTATGTCAAAAGTATTGTTGTTCCTAGGAGATTTACAGAGTCTATTTATTCTCTGATATCAATCTAGAGCTAATATAATTTGTAACTGCAGCTGTGCTCAGAGAGGAAATATCCAATCACTGAAGCAGAATGATTAAATGCCATTTCTATCAGTGTTTCCTCCTTTTACACAAGATGAACATGACAGTGTTGGTGTTTTCTTTGGTTTTTGTTTTTGGTTTTTTTTTTTCACACTAGATAAAATGTCTTTATCTTAAAGATATTTATGGACTGCAAAAAGCTACTTAGACTTAACTTCTATGTATTTTAATTCTTTTCTGCCCCCCTTTCTATTGCCCTTTTTTGAACAGGAGGCTTTGTTTCTGAAATTATATTTATCTCCAGAAGAAACTGCAAGTGACAGACCAATCTGTTTTGTGAGATCAGCTTTGTCATATCAGAGAATCATATCATATTATAGAATGCTTTCGGTTGGAAGGGATCTTAAAGATCCGTGTCTAATACTTGCCACCATCTGATGGCTCTCTGGGCCATGAGGTGTCTTCCTAATTATTTTGTTTTTCTGTCAAAACTATCCCAAATGCTCCCATTCCTCTTCCAGGTGTTGCAGAGGCAAGGGCTTAATCCATTTTTTTGAAGAACTGATCACTGATAAACATTTTTCTCTGTCAGTTTCCATCCCATACCAGGGTAAGAGCAGGCTATTTTTCAGAGAGTTGGTCTCACTACTCGCCTGCAGCTTCAGAATGGAACAAATGCCAGAACTCATATGATTTTACCTGCAGTCAAGGAATTTCAGTACTCAGGGGCTGGTAAACTTGTCTTCATTGCTATCAGATGTCTGGTGTTTTGTGATCATCAAATATGCAGTTATTATTTGCAGAACAGAGGATAACATTTTATTTCAAGGATTGCAGTTGATTTAATGATCAGAAATAAAGCTGAAGTAGGAAGCTCTTAACTGACTGTGGAGTTCAAATTCAGAGATTAGAGTCTGTTACTAGCACAGACACTCCTTGAACCATCTGGGAATTTTATTTTGTCTTTTGCCTCTGAATTTGTAGTCCTTTATAAAACTGAAATTTTCTACACCTTCCATTACTTCAAAGTCAGATTTTTTCTCCTTGAATGAGTATTCAAATAGTATTATCAGGAATTATTTTAAAAAATTATTCCTAAGAGTTTATAATTTATGACTGAGGACTGAGGTTAAGGCAGTGTGTGGTTCTTTTGCTTTTGTTATTTATGAAAACAAAAAATCTCAGTGGAGAAGGGAAAAAAGGGAAGCATAAATATTAGCTCAAGCATGGAACTCTTTCTTGTATTCATTTTTCATTTATCTGTATGTAGATTTATGAAACACCTGGTTTTGCCTTACATCCTTGTATTTTAGAAGTATAAATCCTTGTATAAATGAAGTACATTTTTATAAAATAATTAATTTCCCCAGGAGTATAATTGTTTTTCAAGTTACTGGTTTTTAGCAGAATTTCCGTTGTATGCAAATGCTACAACCTATAGTCACAAAGCAAACGGAAAGATACAGCTCGTTATTTTTTCCCTCAGGTCTTTCTGCTCTATTGTGTTCACGGTATTGCTGCAGAAGGAAAGTCAGCTGCAAAAGGGATATAAATATTAGAACATACAGTGCAATAAAGAAATGCAATCAAACAGAGAGTGTGGTGCAGCTGAGAAAAAATATTGTCTGAAGCTGCTTGTTTTAAAAACTACAGTAGATACTGAATCACAAGTTGAAAATTCTAGACGTTAGTAATCTAAATACCTGCATTTTGAGACATTACCTTATGAGTGGGTAACAAAAATTAAGATCAGTTTTAAAGGAGTTGATGAAAGAATCTAGACTGTAGTAAAGAAGACTGTAGAGTAAAAACTAGTTATAAAGTAAGGGCAGAGAGCTGGGGATCTTAATTTTGGTTTCTAAAGCTTTAACCGTAGAAAATTGTACTTTACTTGTTGGTTAGTGATTACATTCTACAACAAATTTGAGTTAATCAGAAAAAGCTTCTTTCGTCAAGTTTTCTGCTTGAATTTCCTTCTTAATATCATCATCAGAAGCTGGGACAGTGATCTCATAGGTTTGAAGGCTGCATTTGGTCATCCAGATAGGCCTTACATTCTCAGCTCAGCCAACAGGGCTTGTGGTAGTCTCTCCTCACTGACAGACATTTGTTTCGTGTCTTCCAAAAACATTAGCTTGAAAAATTAGAATACTTACTGTGAAAATTATTGCATCTGTTCAGTTGTCAAATCAGGGTCTTAAAAATGAAAAAGTATTTCTGTGTTTCTAAATTTTAGAGTGAATAGTTTTATGAACTCTCTGATGAGATGTGGGAGTTTAAAACTGTCTTTTGCTTAGAGAAATTGCTGTTTATTCACTTGCTTAAACAACCAGTTAAACAAACTTGCTGCCAATCCTGTTTTCAGAAACTTTGCGAAAATTGAAAGTCTTGTTACACTTTTCTGTCTGTCAGGTTTGACTCGGACACGACAGAGCTCCACAGCTGGATGACCCGCTCCGAGGCAGTGCTGCAGAGCCCTGAGTTTGCCGTCTTTCGGAAAGAAGGGAACCTCTCAGACCTCAGAGAAAGAGTCAATGTAGGAGAAACTACTCGTACACATGTCTGTTAGCCTGCATTAGCTTGTCAAAGTGCTTTCAAAGTCCGAGTTTAAACGAGTTCAAATGTTGACTGACAAGCACTGATTGTCCAAGATAAATTTAGAAGTGCTCACTGTTTCTGTGAATTTCAGATTTTGGCACCAAAATTGCTGCACAGGCTGCCTGAATGCATAGATTTTTGTTGTTGTTTTTGTTCACACGTATTCATATTTAATTAAGGTATTCTAGATTCCTGAAAGTCTTAGGTAAAGTTATACCAAAGACTATATATCATTTCTTAAATATGCAACATCATTCTATACTGACATCTTAATTTGACATTATGCGTACATAAATTGAAGAACGTGAAAAGTGTCACTGTAGTGGATGCTCAAGAAAATCTATATCTACTTCCTTTTACAGTGCTGTAAAATATATATGACAATCACCTGTTTCCACAGGGTTTTTATTGTTGTGGGTTTGTTTGTTTTTTTTTTTTTTTTTACTCTACTGTAGTACCATATCAGAACCAAAACCTGTTCTTTCCTGCCGAAATGCGTGGTTCTGCAGTGCTTAAGAAGTGGCTATGTTTGTGTGTGTCTGTGTGTCACAGACTGAATTACTGAATTTAGCCCTTGAGAACTAAACTGTTAGAAATTTCTTCTTTATTTATTTTTTGTAGATCAATGAAAAAATGTCCATCTTTTCCAAGCAGGAGAAAGGGGAATTGTTTATAATTAGCTCTGATAGTAGCATAGTATATTGTGGAATGTCTTTAAAACCTGTGTAGATACATACTCCTAGAATACAAAGAGATGGAACAAAGTTACTGTATTGAATTTAGATTTGCTGCTGGTTTTTCTCATTGTCTGCTTTTCCATCATAAATCAGCTATGATAAGATTGAGCAACATGGAATTTTGTGATTGTAAGTGTACATTTTCAAATTCCATGTTAAATCGTAGGTTTCCTGCAATAATTGTAGTTATTAATATTGTCATAATATGAGTGCTAGAAATTATCCATTCAAATGGAATATCTTGAATTATTTCGTGCCACTACTTCACGTTATGTGAAATACACATAAATATAGATATATATGCAGACTGGATCAAATTCACAGAGTAGATTTGATG
The DNA here is from genome assembly GCA_013397755.1 of Cnemophilus loriae. Classification (NCBI taxonomy): domain Eukaryota; kingdom Metazoa; phylum Chordata; class Aves; order Passeriformes; family Corvidae; genus Cnemophilus; species Cnemophilus loriae. The sequence goes on from VZTF01002689.1 coordinate 1,623,117, forward strand.
GGTTCACATGCTTCCATACTGAGTTAATAGGATTCATCTAATATTTTACTAGATATACAGTTAATTTTCCAAGTGCTCCAATCTAAATTTTAAAAGAAACAAACAGAAAAAAAAGAAACAAAATACTCATCTCCCCTTTGTATATTGACATTTTAAGGAACATATTCGTTTCAAGGATGAAAATTAGCTCATCTTGACCTACAAATTACTCTGAGTACCCACACTGTCAGGTTTCCCACCTGTTCTACCTCATATTGTCTAAGACGTTATAAAGGCATTAAAGGATCCAGGAGCCATGGTTCACACTCCTCCTTCTTTCTTTGCTTTTGGGGAGGTGGTGTTTGCTGCAAGTAGAGGGGTGGAGGTGGGTGAACCACAGACCTCCTTTGGTCCCTGCTGGAATTGCACTGGCTTTTGCCTTGCCTTTGCTTGAGCTGAGGAGAAACACTGGGGCTGGGAGGCCACTTCCTACCACATTTATCCAGGTCTCGTTTCAATTTGTGAAAACACACATAAATACTGAAGAAAGATGCGTGGAATTTGACCAGTGCATGAGCATTTAAAGTTTGGATTCAAGACACTAAAGATAGCAGGAGATATTCCAGATGTTCCTTTGATCTCCTTGGAAATTTAATAACTGAATTGTTAACAAACAAATTTTCAGCTTTTTTTTTCAGTAAAGTAGAGCAGAAAAAGATCTGTTTTGTATCAAAAGAGGTCTGAGACAAACCAGTAATTCTAAATAGATGTAAGAAAAATCGATATGTATCCTTCATTAAAATTGAAAATATTTTTAAATACCAAGACCGGTTTAATTTCACAGAGTGTCACTGCTTTTAAAATGAACATTTTATAGAGAAAATCAAGTTACATTTAGAAGTTTCTAGTTGCTCTAAGGGAGAAAGCAATCTATTACATGTGTTAATTTAATAGTGAGGACTCTGAAACAAGGCACTTGACAAACACTACATGGATTCAATGTTGAATGGTTTTCAGTTGAACACACTTTTTAAAAAAACAAAGAAAAAAAATCAAATTTTTATGAATGCTGGTTTTTAAAACTTGTCCAGACCTGACTGTTCCTGATTTGTCTCTGTCTCCATCCATAAAATGAGAGACCAAGCAGAAAGTACTGTTCAGTTCACTGATTTTAACAGTTTCATGGCTGCTTGCTAACACTTCTAGTTATTATTTCTCTCAAAATGAGCCTCAAATCAATGGAAAATAAGATAGTGTGTGTTTTAACACATTATATAATCTCTAATAAAGTTATAGAAGGCATATAAAAAAAGAATGAAGTGCTCAAAGAGAGTGCACATATGTGAGTGATAATTGAAATAGATTTTATTGTACTGCTGTGCTTTAAGACCAGCTGGCAACTAAGCACCACAGTTGCTCACTTTCCCCCACTCACCCCAATGGAATGGGGAGAACCAAAAGGGAAACTTGTAGGTTGAGATAAGAATAGTTGAGTGAAATAAAGTAAAATATAATGATGATAGCAAATAATAATTCAGATAATAAAAAGAAAACAACAAGCAACAAGCAAGTGATGCACAATGCAGTTGCTCACCACGTGGTGACTAAGGCCAGATCCCATTCCTGAACGCAGATAAGCCCCCTTCCAGGTAACTCCCCCAGTTTATACACTGAACACGTTGTTCTGTGGTGTGGAATATCCCCCTGGCCAGTTCGGGTCACCTGTCCTGGCTATGTTTCCTCCCAGGTTTTTTTGGTTTTTTTGTTTTTTTGGGTTTTTTTTGTGTATCACTGGCAGACCATGAGACACACCAAAAAAAAAAAAGTGTTCTCGGCTAAGGATAGACACAACCTGGCAAACCCAAAACATGAATGCTATCAGTATTATTCTCATAATGAATCCAAAACACAGCACTGTCCCAGCTACTGAGAAGAAATTCTCTGTATCCCAGCCAAAACCAAGATGTGCACTGACATCCACAGTCACAGCCCAGTGTTGTACTCAGACATGCGTGCATGTGACCATCTACACATGTGTGCAGAAGTCCCCTCTTGCCCTTACTTTATCATTTAGGGCTTTTTGCCTGTATGACAACATATATTGGTATATCACAGGACGACTGTGCTTGGCAGATGTTAAAACTGCCTTTTATTCCCTACCGTAGTCTTGGTCCTAGGACTTGCTGAGTCCTAGAGCCTTTTTATGATGCCTTTCTTTTCTGCTGTTCTTTCGGGGACAGGTTACTAGTTTTAGGGTATTTTTTTTCTTGTAGCAGCTTGCTCCTGCCCATCATTTTTCATGGATGAGGGGTCGCTTCTGTAAGATTTAGCGGAAGTGCATCTGCTGCATGATGGAGGGACGGAGACGTCGGAAATGAAATCCACGAGGAAATCTCTTTTGCCATCATTGGTGATTCATAAAGTGCAAAAGCTTGCTCCCATCCCAGCTCAGAGGAGTCCTGGGGGAGACAGAGCCAAGAGCAGGCTGTATGAAGTGCAGTGACTCTGTTTGCTAAGCCAGCTGCTCTTCAGATCCTGGCAGGAAATTAGCCTTTGGCAGATGTATTATGTGGCTTGAATATATTAGACATGGGCAAAAAGTCCGTTCCTGTGTCTGGGGAGAAGAAAAATATTTATATCCTTTCCCTGATACAGAAGAAAGATATTTACCTTACCTGGGCAGGGAGACTGCAATGCTGTAAGAATAGAAGTTTCATTGTTGAACAACCATACTCCTAAATAATGGAAACATCCAAACATTAATGCAGTAAATATTGTTGTAGTGCATCCCACCATAAATATTCTACAGTTAGTGTGTGTATTTTACTACAATCAGACGGAATGATGACTCAGGACTTCTTTTTTTTCCTTAAGCTATAATGAGCTTTCAGTATCTCAAGTTCAAATATAAGGAGGTTCAGGTGCAAAAAAACCTCCACAATTTCAGGTAGTAAATCCTGCTTAGTAAGTCAGATTTGAGACTATCCAACAAGAAACTGGAAATAAAACTCCTTGAAAGGAGTTTTGGTTAGCCAAGAAGCACCTAGAAATTCAGAATCAAAGATAAACACAAGGAACAGATGTAAGGGAAAATGTCAGATATCCTAGACAATTAAATTTGTTCTCTTGGTATTTTCAGAAGCCCCATTCTGGTATGTTTATTTTGTTTTAGTGACCTTTTGCAGGCCTGCTTTGTTGGGCCTAGATATTTGAGAGCTGAATCACTGTCAGAGGTGGTGATGATAATGTTGCTCTCTCTGCCCTCAGGGGTGATGGGTCACCATCACAGGAGGTCAGGGACTACTGCTACCCTGCATCCTTTTACAGAGCTCTCAGAGTAGGATGTTGATTTGATAAATGAATAACATCCAAATTTCTCCAGCCATCAGTATTTTCTAGGTTAGGAAGTCATTAACTGCCAACTAAAATCTCAAGGTCAAATGAAACGTTTAGATTTGTAAAAAAATAGCCTCTTTGCCTTTGGCTAGCATTTAGCTAAAGATGAATTTATAATTTTTCTCAGTCAATTAAAACTGAGCTATAATGCATTTGTATTGTCTGTTACAAAGTAGTTCAAAAGAGAATTAATCTCTGCTTGGACAAAAGCCTGTAAAGCTAACCTTTCTCTCTAATATTGGTGTCTTTTTTTTTCTGAAAAATCTTTTACAGAAAGCAAAAAGAGATTTAAAATAAAGGGGAAGTTATATATTTGGAAATATTTTGAAGTGGCTTAGCCACTATTGTCAAAAAGCATCTATGTACAGAATTTAAGTTTCAAAACTTTGCAAATCCCTTCAAAATTATCCCATTCTACTTGTGTCAAAAATGAACCTGGATCAAGAGTATGGTCCCCTTCAGGAAAGGAAAAAATGAAGAAAACAGAGCCAAAGAAATAAATGAGAGGCGTTTCCAGGACTACTCTCTTCATTTCTAGGCACTTTAACAGGGTTATGGAAATACTTCTTCTGAGGATCTTAAAAACCCAAGACACAATTTGCAGGTTTGGCAAACGATGGCAGAGTGTGCAGACTCATGGCAGGACCGCGTGGTCAGTGTTTTCAGTAACTAGAGTGAATTTCCTCCTTTCTCCCCATACCACATCATTTGTTGTTGTATGAGGAACCAAGAGTTCAGTCTCTCCTCCTTTGGCTAGCACTGTGCTTTCTGTGTGTGTTTTGTCTTCCTGTAACCAGTGTTAGACCTTCATTTGCATAATATATGCCAATTACATGAAAATGAATAGAGAAAAATAGTTGACAGAAAGTTTGGTATGTGCGAAATCTTTTATGTTTATTTAAGGACTCCGCACATAATGCTTATATTTTCTACCAGGACCTGGGAATTTGAATCCTTCAGGAGAGAGGTGGACGTTTCTCCACATTTCCCTGCACACATAGCATATCACTGGGCAGTGAAGGGTTGACTTCCACAAGCTTTTATGTCATACCATTTTTATATTTTAAAAAGATAAGTTTTAGCATATTTTATGAAGATTTTTTTAAATGATTCGTTTCTGCTCACTGCGGTTATACACATGATAATTACACACCTGGCGTTACAGGCGGAGTAGAATTATTTTCAGTATATTTTAGTGTTTTAATGATTCCTTTGAGTTCTCAGTAGTTATTCTCATGTTAATTATACCTGGCATTATAGACAGAGTAGTATTAATTAAGATTCTGTGAGAGATTTTGGAACTCTGCAGAGAGTTAATTTACTTTTTTAATTTGGAAAATATTTAAATTGTTCTGTGGAATGGTACAAGATTTTATTGACCTACAAAAATGACAGATATTTCATACAGTCATCTGTAACTTACTTGGATTAAACTTCGTAATATTTCAGTGGTAATTTAGTTATGTATTAAATATATGTTTATAAACTACAAAATATTTTTATCCTTGATTATTCTTTAAATATATTATCTTAATATATTTTCTTTATTCAAAATTGTTTAGTGAAAGTGTTAAAAAGAATCTTTGAGATATTGTTAGAAAGCCTGCCATTTAACCATTTCTGTATGCACAAATGAATAGCAGTTATAGATAGGCTGAGGAAAAGTGTGAATTTAATTGAAAATTTCTCTTTCAAGTTTCTGTGTCTCCTCACCTATGAAGTCTTCCAGGGAGCTGCTTCTTATTAAACTGAAGATGGTTTAAACATCACATTTTAAATGTTATTTTAAGAGTTTATTCAAAGGTGTTTATATTCATTCTACATGGGTGTAGCAATCTATTTGAAAAATAGTATTTCCAAATGTAAATGTATGAGGTTATTTTACTAAATGCATTCTTAGACACCTACTCCAGCTTTCTTTTCAGTTTAAGGAACCTTTTTAAAGCCATGCAGCATCTGCCTTTGCTGTGGAAATAAACAGGGTGATGGGGAAGCCCAGTGGGGTCAGCCAGTCTGGGAAACCACAGCCAGGGCCGTGTGTTATGTTTCCATATCCATCACGCAGGATTTGAGGGCACATATCCTCTTGCATGTGTGAATCTGCTGCAGGAAAGTGAGGGACTTGATTTATGGGACACTGTGTTGGTCAGGATCTCTGAGACGTATATAGTCTGTTTTATTTTTGGCATCAGACTTCACTGTGGCCCCTTGCTGCATCTTTGAGCTTCTAAATTACACCTAAATTATGCAACTAATTTAGTTTAAAATCAGTGAAGTGACTTCATGGTGTTAATTACAAGACAGCATTGATGGGCTATCAGATCTAAAATGAGTTTACTTTCCACCAGTATTTCTACTGACCCAAAATTATATTTAAATTTAGATTCCTACTATATTCTGTGACTTTAGCAGCAGGCCTTTACTAAGCCTTAGTAGCTAGCCTGAGTGCTGGCTGGAACATTGGTGAGCAATTTTTGTGTACAGAAAGGTGAATCACGAGTATTAAGTACAATACATAATGAGAAGCCTGCATTAAATCTGCAGTTCACTCTTCTTCTTAATAGCCCATATATGGATATCTGCTGCATATGGTCTTATATATGCATTTTACAGTTGTTATTTTGTTTTCAAACAAAGTAGTAACATAAGCAATCAAATTTCATATGAGTTTGATGCTGTAGAATGCTGTGAATCTCTATGATTTGGTGAGAATGGTTGAGTTTTCCTTTTACCATGAAAATGAGCAAATCTATTCTTCCACAAGGAATTTCTGTTGAACAAATACTTTCTTTCTGAAATCTTATGCTTTGAATAGCTCTTAATTTCTGTCTTTTATTTGTCTGTAAAATACTGATGTGTGTCATTTGTCAACTCTGTTCTGTTCTGACTCTCAGTTTTTGTATTTGACTTTGACTGACTCCCTTCCTGGTGGTTTGTGGTACCTGCTGCTTTCATTGCAAATCGGGGGGCAGGCAGGGCAATATGACGGGTTAAAAGGTCTCAAGAAATCAGAAGACATCCCTGAGATTAATTACTTTCTTGTTCAAAATCCCTCCGTTGAAATACTCACCTTTCCTGTCATGCTGCAGGCCATCCAGCGAGAAAAGCCTGAGAAGTACAGAAAACTGCAAGATGCCAGCAGATCGGCTGAGGCCCTGGTGGAACAGATGGTGAATGGTAATTACATGGGAGTTGCTTTAGATAATCTTCTTAGGGATTTGATAAATGAACAGGTTCATATTTATCACAAGAATTATGTTAGCACATACTGTCTAAATGGAAAGGTAAAGTGATATTGCCTTATATTTCTTTTATTATTTCTGAATGTTAAACCTGTTAATTAGAAAAGAGAAAAAAAGTATTACCACTTTAGTACCATGCAAAGAAATGTGTTAGAAACTCACAGTAATGAATTGTATATTAACAATCTGTTCTGTGCAGTCTTAAGTTGTAATCTTATTTTCTGAGTTCTTCAAGCTTTGAAGTACGTTAACACATCTGAGTTAGAGAGCTCCGGAGGCATTACTTTAACCAGTTGGGGAAAAAATGCTTCCTGACTTTTAGTATACAATGTATTTTTTGTAATATACATATTGCTGTAATGTTCTGTATAATAGAAAACATAATATTTTATTGGGATTTCGAAGAGATTTTTGGCATTTGGTTTTTCGAAGATAATAATTGTCAAAACTTATACAACTCTCAAACAAAGAAAAATAGCTGCAAGGGTTTTTTGTTGTTTTGTTTTTGGTTTTTTTTCAAAGAAATTATTACATTATGCCCTTCTTTTGAACTTTTAAATAAGGGAAAACCAAAACTCAGAGAAATGTAAATGAAAGTAAAATGGTAAGTCATGCCATTGTCCCTAATATTAAAGAATGTCTTTCCTTGCAATAAAATATTAAATGTGGGCCAACATCTGTCATACTGATATGATTACCAGAAATATAGGTGCTGAAGACACTGATATTTGAAACTTATATTTTCTTTTAAATTGTTACAATGAAGAACCAGTAATTAAACTGCTAAAAGTGAAATGCTTTAAGTCTGAGGTACTAACTAGCCAAGCTGAAGAAATTTGATGGAATCCTAAGATTTTTTTTTTCCTAAGTATGAAGGTTAAATATTTTAAAATACACCATATTTAATGTGTAGGGCATATTTAATTATCATTACTGTAACAATTGCTACAAGAGTCCCTTCCCAGACTCTGTGAATAGACTGAAGGCAAGCTGGTAACATCTGCACCCTGTTTGAAACAATTTGGGCACTTTTACATGGTTGATTATATAAAAAGTTCAGACTTCTGTTTGTTTGTTTGTTTTCTGTCTGGGAGAACTGGTTGTACATTACTTTTAGGGCAGCATCTGAAACGTGCGTGCTGACACATTGAGGTTCCTGTTTTGGGCACAATCTGTCTAGGGTGTGTTTAGCCATGCCTCGCTCTTCCATTGGACAAGTGCAGACCTGCACCTCAAGAATTTGAGTTTAGTTTCTTTGGATTATGCAGTACTTTGTGATGACTAATTTTGGTGTTAGTTGCAGAACTCACCACCATCTTAAATAATGCCTACCCTGCACTGTGGTGCCTACTATGTCACATATCAAGTAGATTAACGTTCTGTCTTAATTGTTCTCGTGAGGATTTAACTCAAGACTCTCTTTTTCTCTCCCTCAGTCCATGGGTCCATTTTTATTCATGGTTTATAGGTGTTGTGATCTCCACTGTGGCTAGAGGTGCATGTAAATATTTCCAATATTTCTCAAATCACACCTCGTTTTTTAGGAAGCACATCTTCCAGCTGGGTGGTGGGCACAGGGTAGACTAACTAAGCCAGCATGACTTTATCAACTTCTTCAACTTTGTCAGCTGCTTTGAGGTCTGTGTCATGCATTCTCTTGTGGTAGCCTGGGTAGCAAAAACATTCTAGCATGGCTGACAGGTTCACTGGCTGTGAAAATGAAGATCTCTCATTGTCATGGTTTTAGGAAGGAAACAATCCCTTTAAAAAGAGAACAACTCCTCTGGACTTGAAGCCTTGAGTATTTATGGGACTTTCAACTGTTCCACTAATGCAAAGGCAATTTGAAGAACAGTGTTTGGAATGGTTAATTAATGCGATAATTACCAGCAGTAGAGAGCGGAATTAAATAATTAGCATTAGTTGGTCAGAACTGTGAGATGATTTTAACAAAGAATTGGCAAATGGAATATCTTGCGAGGAGTTCAAAATTACTCCTTGAGGGTAGAGGAAGTTAACTGCCATTGTAAAGCCATTGTACTTTTGAATACAACGTATTTTCTATTTGTCTTTTCTTCCAATCATTATGATCTAATTGCAGTTAATGGTTGCAATTTAGTTCAACTGAAATTGAACTAAAAGTTAAGTAAAAATATTAACTTAACTTTAAAACTTCATCTCAAACTGTAGTAGAGTTATGCAGCTTTATATTTTCCATAGTAATTCTACTAAGTTTCTACAGTGTTTGTGTCTTCTGTAAATTAATTAATATTCACTAAGAACAAGAAGAAAGATTTGCTGAATCTCAAAAATAATATTCACTGGAGCAGCCTAACTATTCCTTCATCCCTTCCTGTTCCAGTGCTGGAATCTTTTCCATAACATGGGAAGGAAGTAGAATTAATTCATGTGTCTGTATGGATTTGTGGGAGAGCTGCAGTTTAATATCTCATGGAGGGAAGGTTATAATAATATATATATATATTTTAAAATAACTATGTTATTTTAATGAAAAACCTTTCTAACTACCACAATTTACAGATTGAAAATGATGATGCTCCCATTGTTATTCCTTAGGGAAATGAGTCAGTGATTGACTTGATGATTGTTATGCGTTTGCAGTATGATCTGTAATTAAAAAACCACACAAGGCAAACAGATTTAAGGCATAGATCAGTTCAGAAGTCAAGAGATTATAATTTTAATTGTATTGTTAATTTTTACTTAATCTGTGTCAATTAGATCTGGACTAATAGTGATTAGTTTCCTTAAGATTCCAATTATGCTGGCACTGAATGCCTGTCTTTACTTAATATGTAAAATATTCTTTCTCTTTGCTCATACACAAGATTCTGAATGTAACAGATGAAGAGCATTAAAAAGATGAGACCTCTGATGGATTATAAGAGCAAGTTCAGAATGGTGGTGAACTCCATTGTTGTATCATTTATATTTATTTTCTTGCTTTTGTTTTTTCAAAACCAAAACAGGATTCTGGAGAGAATTGGATTGGTTTATTTAGGGTTTAATTTACTTGTTCCTTAGCAGAGGGAAGTGTTCTGAGGAAACATATTTACACAGGACGCTCTTCTAGCCTTACATAAACGTTGCCAGCCACTGTCAGCAAAAGTATTTTGCACTGGAAAGAACTTCCTCTCCCACAGCATAGATGTTCTTGTGTTTGTAGGCAGGGTGTCTCACATTGCCATTTGGAGGGATTTTCTCATCACAAGGGAAGTCAGTGATGCTTTTGGTGGATGCTTCTTTACCCAACCACCCACATGGGCTGTGATCTGCCTCCCCTTGCTCATGCTTTCAAGGAAGTCTGATGATTGCAATCAGTGAAAACTTGTATGTTCTGTTTACCAGTGTTTCTAGGAAAAAAAATAATTGTTTTTCTTTACTAAATTATATTATAAAATAGAATAAAAAATCTGTTGATGCGTAAGTGAAACAGTTTAGCAGTTTGAGCGGACACTTGGCTATTATAGTAGTTTAGAATAAAATAAACAGAACATCAAAATGAATTATCAGAGAATTTTGATAGGAAGCATTAAAGTGAATAGAAATCAATTTGTTGCAATAAAACATGTAATTTTGAAATGCCAGCATTCTGTGGAAAGAAATACATTATCTTGCAAGTTACACAACAGTCGAAAGCTACAAAAAAACAGATAATATTACATTATTCTATCACAGAACCATAGCAAATGACAGATGCACTTAACAAGATATATTTCATATTAAGTGGCAATTCCAAAGCACTTGCATGTAAGGTGCTGCACAATTAAAAATATTCAGGTGCAATTTGTTATGTGCAGTATACAAGGTAATAAAATTAATGGATGCACTTCAGATAATGATCTGTTTCCTCTGGGTACAGTATATTTATACAGTGATTATACCAGAAGCTTTTAGAATGTGAAACATGGAAAGATTATGAACCAACCGCTATTCATAAAATAATATTTTACCAGAAAATGGGTTTTATATTGTTTCTTTGCCTGCTTGTAGACTTTTGGTATGTCTTGGTAAAGTTGCTTAAGCTAATGAGGAAATCAGTAGTTATCACAGAAGAAAGTTTCAAACAGGACAAGGAATAATGGAGGTTATTAAGGAGCAATAAAATGAAACACAAGAAGAAAATAAAACCTCAACTAAGAAGAATTTCTTAGTGTTGAGGGTGGCAGAGCATTGGAACCCAGTGCTGCCCAGGGAAGTAATGGAGTCTCCCTCTCTGGAGAAATTCAGATCTCACCTAGACATGTTCCTGTGTCACCTGCTCTGGTTGACCCTGCCTCGGCACAGGGGTTGGACTGGGTGATCTCCAGAAGTCCCTTCCAACCCTAATGATTCCATGATTCTGTGAGATTCTTGATTTTCACCAATGGGTCAAACTAGCCCAAATGATCTCAAGTGCAAGTAGCAGCCATTTTATTACAGCCTTCTGGAAATGACATGCTGGCATCTGATGGACAATTTTGAGTTACCTAAATGGACTGAGAAATAAGAGTTTTAAAAACTCATGTTATGGAGATTTTATCTTCCTTTCTGCCTAATGGAGGTGCATCTCTGCAATATTTCACCAAGCATGACTCTGCGTAAACCAGTTTTGTACTGTCCACTTCAGTAACATGAAGAGCAAAAGCATTTCTCTGTGTATGTATGGAATCACATTTAGACTCAAAGGTTAGATATTAAACAAAAGAATTAAAGAAAAATTGAATAATAGTTGCTATTTTCACATCTTTAAATGTGTCATGTTGAGAGGGACTTAAGAACAAAGAAAATAAGAAAAAAAGGATCTGATGAATCTAGATTTTCAATCAAAATACAGTCCTCTCTGAATCCTTGAAGAAAATATTGCAGTGAAAAGTATTATTATGTGTGGAGAATCCATGACTGCACTTCTGGTAATCATAATCTCACCTAAGGGTACTTTGGAGACTGTGGCATTTGAAAAGAGAGGAAAGGAGGAATAAATAAAGTGATCTTTTTATATCTAGTGTGCCAAACTCACAGGCAGTGTCTTCCAGGTTCGGAGATAATGAACACAGTGGCAGATAATCTGCTCTCTGTTATGAATATGCAGCATTTTTATAACCAACTCACAACAGAAACAGTTGTTGAAATACAGCATAATTAAAGTCTTATTGTCTATACATATGTTTGTTCTTGCTGTTGTTAAGATTCACTATCTGTGTGTCTGGTTGTCTGTGATTGTTGTTATTCTGATGTGCTGTGCCATTCAGGTTTATGCTGCCTCTTCACATGCTCATTAGACGTTACACTTGTAGAAAGTGTAGTTATGCTACCACATCTCCAGATGCACACACACACTCACAGAAGATAATATCACTTTTGGATTTTATTAAGATGTGCCAAAGTACTTTTTACCTCTCCATGCTTCAAGGTTCATTTTATATCCTTGCTCAGTCCTTAAGCTGTGCTCCTCAGTTTTTTGAGTATAATGTGGATATGGAGCTGCTCCAACCATCAAAGTTGCCATTATCTCCCAGTAGTACTGAGCTTTCTATTTTTCCTGTAGTTTTGCTTTTTGAAATGCTGTAAAATTTGCTTGGCTAGGGCAACATCCCAGAGAAAAAGCATATCCAGAGAACTGCTATCAGGTACTGCACAGTCTGTTTCCAAGTGGGCTGTTTCCAAGCAACTCTGAATGAAATAGCCCTGAGCCGGATCCACAACAGGATTTGCCAGAGCACTATGGTGCTCCACAACAGACATGATCCCAGATTATCATTTAGTGTGGTTTACCATATACCATGCATTATAGCAATTCCTTAGAATATTTTATTAGAAAAAAAATTCTAGTACTTTTTATTTAAGGCATTTAGCTGTAATTAGGACTCTGTTTCCTATGTCCTACCTTCCAAAATTGCCATGAAAATTTACTGGTTTTTATGCCCGATAAAGAAATTCTCCTCCAGATTTGGAGTGCAGATTGCAAACCAGAAAACCCTTATTTGATGGTGTATCAAAGACTGCAGAAGTGGAGCACAGAGGGCTTTTGTCTCATTTGCTTTTAAACTTGCTTTAAAGAAAAATACTCTACTTTTTATTATTTTGATAGAAACATAGCTTCTGTTTAACTGGTTAGCTGTTGTATGACTATGTGATGATGTTATTAAAAGTGTTTTTAAGCATATGGCATTGCTCAATGATTTGAGAATTTTACTCATTTTGAAATCAGTATTGGTCCTATTGCTATGTGTATCATTACATGCCATTACAATTAAAAAAATGTTAGGGACTACATTTAAACTTCCATTGAGAAATAAATGAGATGACTAAGTTAATATTATTTTGAAGTCAACCTGAGTTCAATTTACAGAGTAATTATGAATTATGTTATTGTAAGACGCATTTTCTTATCTTTCATACAAATTGCTTTACTTTATTCACAGAAAGTGACAGAAATTCCTTTTACCTTTTAATTGTTCTAAATAATTACCTTGTCTGTAATAACTAAAGTCAGTTTTATTTTATGAACTTTAATATAAGCGCGATTATTGAACAACAGACAGAAATAGGCAAACTACATCAGAGAAACCAAACACTTTGAAAATAATCATAAAGAAGCATCACCTGTGGTTTCTTGGCTCTCTTCTTACTGTCTCCTCATGGTCGTTGTTGGACACTCAGGACTGGCCTAGATGGAAGTTTGATCTGATACTTTGTTTATTCCTTAGTGTTTATGATATTTCTAAAATAACATGTAATGCAAAATTTAAGGGTTGAATTATTAGAAACCTCTAAATAACTGTGAGATATAGTTCCTATTAATTTTAATCAGTCTTTTTATAGAAGAAAAGCCAGCAACAGTCTTGTACATTAAAATCTAATTACAGTCCAGGCATAGTTTTCAAAATCCAGCTGTCAGGCATTTTGTTATTTCTTACAGCAGTTTTAATTAGCTTTATGTATTGTATCTCTACTTTCTGCTTTATTCCCATTCTTGTACTTTAATGTAGTTTATAATTCATTCCCATAGCAACAAAAGTACCCAGGCAGCAACTTTAAATGTTTTTGATATGCTTTCCCCACTAATGTGTAACATCTGTAGATTCAGAACTGTTATTCAGTGATAAATCATTAACTGGATTTATGAGCTCTTAAATAGAGAAATTGGACTGTTAAACTATCCTACTCTTTTTTTTTTTTTTCCTTTTCTTTGTAACTTGTTTATCTTTAAGCATCTTCTTCTCTTGCTTTTCTAGAGGATCTGAATCCTGACAACATTAGACAAGCCTCAGAGCAGCTGAAGAGCCGCTGGATTGAGTTCTGTCAGTTGCTGAGTGAAAGACTGGCATGGCTGGAGTACCAAAATAACGTCATTGACTTCTACTCCCAGCTGCAGCAACTGGAGCAGACAGCAATTACTGCAGAAAACTGGCTGAAAGCACAACCCACACCAGCAACAGATCCTGCTACAGTAAAAACCCAGTTAGAAAGATGCAAGGTTAGAGATTCTTCTCCAAGTTTTTTATGATATTGTACCTCATAGGTATTCCAACAGTGGAACAGATTATGACCTACACTATTTCAGTATAAAAATGGTAAATGGACTCGTTGGATTTACAAAGTAATTATTGAAAATATTTGTTCAAGGAAAGGACTTGTAAAGACTTGTAAAGAAATAAAGAGGCAATAGAACCCAGGATATGGGTCTTTAAAATTCTGCCCCAAATATTTAGTTGTTAAGATACTGAGACGCTTAGAGGGAACTGTGGCCCTAAAGACTTTTTCATATTTCATTTTCATGTAAAAACATGTGTCTTTGGTTCTTCATTAAGAAAATGTTGCTCATCACCTCTGTTAAGGATCTATGCCAGAACATTGTCTTCAAGTCCAAAATTCTGCCATTGCAGACCACTTTACTTCTTGAAAACCCTGTGTTCTGATTCAGTGTGGGTTGTGTAGTCAAATGGAGGAATACACTTCTGTCACAATATGAGAGAATCACAATAGTTGTACAAAAACTGTCACACCAATTCACTTATAATTTTCCCAAATTGTTTTTATTTATGTGCTGCATCATCATAGAAATTTGCTTTTCTCTCCTACTGTAGACAGTTCTGTGGGTGGGGAACTTACAAGGCAATATTGTTTGACAGGAATATATTGAGGTGTAGTATTGCATTATAAATCGCATGGCATACTTGTAGCAGGTTGACTTCAGGAATCTCTGACTCTAGAAGCTCTCAAACAGAAAATATTTGAAACCCAAACTGAGATCTATGCTATTACTTCAATTTGCAGGCATTTCCAGGCTGGCACTGTACCTACAGAGGTCTCTGTCCTCACGCAGAAAACTTTTATTTGAATAGCTCTGCTATGAACTGTATATTTGGCTTGCTTTGCTATTTCTTTTTATTTGGTAGTTGCACGTGTCACAGTGTATACAAAGTGTAATAGCACAACCTCATTGCTCTCTACAGATTCCTGAGAGAGGGAGT
Source organism: Cnemophilus loriae (assembly GCA_013397755.1). Taxonomy (NCBI): domain Eukaryota; kingdom Metazoa; phylum Chordata; class Aves; order Passeriformes; family Corvidae; genus Cnemophilus; species Cnemophilus loriae. The sequence goes on from VZTF01002689.1 coordinate 1,638,211, forward strand.
GAAGAGGAAGGTGCTGATCTCTTCTCCCTGCTGTCCAGGGACAGGATGCATGGGAATGGTTCACAGCTGTGCCAGGGGAGGTTTAGGCTGCAACGGGAGGATGTTCAAAGAGTGTAACAAAAAGGCTTCCTGGAGGAGTGGTCAATGCCCCCAGCCTGCCAGTCTTTAAGAGCCATTTGGAAAATGCCCTTATCAACATGTTCTAACTTGTCAGCCCTGCAGTAATCAGGCCATTGGAATAGATGTTCCTTGAAGATCCGTTCCAGCTGATCTGTGCTATCCTAATCTTAACCTCAGCCTCTAATGTGTTACTGTGAAGCTGCTAGAAATCACTGGGCATCTTCATCTCTCCTTTTCTACTTCATTTTATTTAGTCTGTGCATAATCTAACAGACATGGATCCAGGATTATGGTACACATGGTGTTTTTCTCTTCCCAGCTTCAAATGAAAAGGATGTTCCTTAGGCTTGAAATTTTAATGTACAATCTCTCTTATTTTCCTTGAGCATAATGTCCTGTGAAACTGACTTTAAGATGACTTTAAGCAGTGGTATTAATCAACAATTTTATTTGGAGCAGAGGTATTGATTTGTGAGGAAAGGTTTAAATTGTTGAGTTGGTTTGTATTGTAACTGATGTACTTGGAAACAAAACAGTTGTGTAATGTGCACTGAAACAGTGGTGATTTGGGGGCACTAGTGATTTCATTTCTTGGGTGGTGGTATCTTGATTTTGTTGTTCTTGTTGTTGTTCAAACATGCAGGATGAAATCATTCGAATGTCAACCCTGCAGCCTCAAATTGAACGGCTGAAGGCTCAAAGTCAAGCACTCAAAGAGAAAGAACAAGGACCAGTGTTTCTCGATGCTGATCTCGCTGCTTTTACCAGCCGTTTCAAACAAATATTTGCTGACATGCATGCCAGAGAAAAGCAGCTACAGACCAGTAAGTGTTCTTGACAAGAAGTCAATTTGCCTGACTAGCACACATGGAATAGGTGTTTATATTTTGCTTTCCCAGTTTTGCATTTGCTTTTGTGATACTAAACCAGTAGTGCAATTTAGGTGCTCTTTTTTGCAATTGAATTAGTCTTTCAAAAGTTATCACTGCATTCCATGTTTTCCATTAATAAGAAACCAAGGGAAAGTACACTATTCAGAAGCAAAGCTTTCACTCAGTGTACTTCTACCATCAAACCTCCTCTTGTTAGTATGTGTATGGACAGATTCAGTGATATTTTTTGGCACCGTAAAACTGTCTTTGTTTAGTTGAGTTATGAGATGGGGCAGTCCATCTCTTATCAGTCAATAGAGAGAAAAGACAGCTTAATTACAGGAGTGAATCTGCTCTAGATTTGCACAGAATAGAAATTTAACTCCATAAATCTCATCAAAGAGAGTAACCAACTTAGCGTATCTAGTTTTTCATCATGTGGCCTACTCTTTATTATTTGCAACACAGAACACATGACTGCCAGTTATATTTCCAATAGTTTTAGTAAAATGAATTTTTGAAAAGGGCCAAAATGTTATACCAAAATACAAAGTTAACTGTTCCTAATTAATGATACATAGCATATATTACTGTACATAGCAGTTATTGCTGTACACTTTCTGTATTAATTATGAAATTAATAAAGTATCAGACAAAGAAAATACAAATTTAACTTTTCTCAGCAACAAAGATAATATTTGCCCCACAAATCGATATCTCTAAATTACTGTACTGATTTGAAATCTGACATAGTGCTAGCTCCTTCTAGTGGATTTTTCTAGTATTCCTCTTAAATTCTTACACTGAGAGTTTTGGATACTTTTTTCCCAACACTACATTACTACACTGCTGTAGTTACTTTACATGTGTCCACATATGCAAACTGAAGAGGTGATGGTGCATAGGAGAACAGAAGAAATAAAATGCAAGTGATGAAAGAATGAATTGTAGAAATTTGACATTAAGGAGTGTGAAGTTTATTCATGTCTCTAAAGTCAAGACTTGCAATGGGCAAGATGTAAAAACCATTAATGTGACTATGTTTTGTACGCTGAAATCAGTTGTCATTCTCCCAGCAGAAGAATAGTGTGAATTTTAGCTTCTTTATAATTTCTTCTCTATCTAGACTTCCATCATTGCTGGTTTTGCCACATCAAATTTTAGTGTAGTGAGAGGTCATGAATTAACCAGTTGATTAGTCCAGTAAAATAAGTAGTGTTCACTGCCTGAACTGTAATGCCACGGGCTTTGGTAAAGTTCTTCCTGGGTATTCCTTTCCCCTCCTGAGGTGCAGTAAGCTCCTCCAGTGCCCTGGGCAGCTGCAGGAACAGCTGTCCTGAGGTGGAAGCATTGAACAGGCTGGGGAGAGTCTCCTAAAGTGCAAGAGAACTGAAGTCTCTAAATCAATGTTTCATGGATCCTTGGACAGTTGTTACTATTTTTCTTGTGTTGTACAGATGGGCCATATCCCTTGTCTTTATTTTGACTTTACTTTAATAGAAAACATTGAAATTTTGTTAGAGTATTTTAGATATTTCCATCTTTTATTTACATAGATTATTTGTAATTAATTATTTTCTACAGATGGAAAAGTTTCCTGAGGAGCGAACGATGTTTTACATATCAGTTATAGTATTTGATCCTTTGTTTTCATTCCTGTACATACAACTTACATGTGTTTAAAAAGATTTTTCTTTTTTGAGTCAAGATTAGGGTTTATTTTTATGTTAAAAAGATCTTGATTTTTGACCATCATAAAAGGTTTGGTTATTTTGTGAGGGGTTTTTATGGTCTTTTGTTAATGTTCCATGGCTTCATTGTCTTTTCTGATGGATAAGGGTATTTTGCTGTTCTGTTTTTCAAGGGAATTTTTCACTCATGAACAGTTTTCTCTAATTTTGGGGGATTGTCTCCCTCAAATGTATTTTGTTTGGTTAGGTTTTGATTATGTTTCTTTGAGAGTGATGGTAGTTTCGGGTTTTTTAGACATCCAAGAGTGCTTAGTAGTTTCTCTCTGCTGCACAGGAGATTTGTCAATAAAATAATACTAAAGACTAATTCAGATTTTCTTACATGTTTTTCTCCATGATTTGATTAGCATTTCCAGTTATAAAACCTAATTTAAATTCTGAAACCTATTTGGTTGGGTTTTTTCATTATTTCGTAGTGCTATCTATTAAGGAGATACAACCTCATAAAATATTAAGAAATATGACCCCACTTTTCTCACTTTATAGACTCTCTGTATATCCATAGGTCATTTTGAGTGTGATGTATCCAGCATTCCAGCTCTCTCTTCTCCTCAAAGACATTTGTAGTAAATTCTATAATATTGGTATATAGAAAAAAATAAAGGTCAGACAGAGCTTAAAACTGTTCAGTAGTCTACACAAGGGAGTGAAATGGACAATGCTAGCAATAATTCGAACATGAATAATCTGATTTCCCAAGGAAATTCTTAGATTTTGTAATGCCCTAGTGAAAAATGAGGGTTTATACTTTATATTTACTTGTCTTCAAATTACTGCTGCTATGTCAGAGAGATTTCTAAGGAGCAGCCTGGTCAGCCTCTCGTTCCCCCTGAGCCCAGGGAGAGCTGACAGTCAGTATCAGGTAAATGAGAATTCCCTGGTGCAGACTTCCTCCTGGGTGGCAGCTGATTCGTTCCAGCACTCCTGTAGCTCTGTGACTGAACTAAATTCCATTAAGGTGCTTCTGCTGTTCAGTCTCGCTGCATTGAACTGTTATCCAGTCGTGGCCTTGATTGTGACACGTGTTCTCATTGAGATACGTGTTCTTTAGAGGGAAATTGGAAAATTGCTAGATTTTTGGAATGTAACTAAGAAAAAAAAAAAAAGGCTTTTGTCACAGGTAAAATTAAAAGTATCAAGATGGAGGTGGCAAAGAAAAAGTCGTAATTATTTCCATTTTTCTCTGCTTCATAAATTTATGCACTGTGCTTTTCTTCAAGTTCTGATTCTACCTTTGCAGGATCAGTAATTCCCAGAGGTGAAGTCATCATTGTCATCATTGCTGTTGTTATTATTAATGATGAATTATTCATCTGCATTCAAATGATGTTTCTCCTGTTTATTTCAGGAAGTATTTTAGAAAGTTTTTGCCTTCTGTATCATGTCAAGATTCTTTAGATTTTTTATTTACCCATGCCATGCTTAAAATTATTTTGCATGCACATCATTATTCTCTCTAATCGGTTAGTACAGTATCTTAGAGTGTTGGATTGCATAGAGCTCATGCAATTCAAACTTCGCATAATTTTATAAGATAATAAACTACAGTAACTGTAACAGTATGATGGCCATTTGGAGTTTTAGTCTGTAATTATTCTGCTTTGGTTAAAACTTTGAACTGCTAACTTATTTTGATGCTCTAAGTGCATTGGAAATGGATTATAAGTGGCAGTGAAATTGTAATGATACATAAAATAATCTTTCACAAATAATTGTATACTTGAGGAAGGAAAATTTTAAGCAAGTGTCCTGAAAACTTCATAACTGTAAGTTTTCTTTAAGACCTGAACTATGATTTAGTAGTAAAAAATATTCACTGGTGTTTGATTTTGAGGGATAAAGTTTGCTTAACCTTCTTTAAATGTGTCTTTCAAGCTGAAGGTACAGTTCAGATGTGTGTGAGAATTTATTGTTTTAATAAGTAGCAAGCAAGCAATTTCTTTTCCTTTTTTTTACCTATCTATTTCCTCCGGTAATTATTTTTTATTTAAATCAAGATCAAAAGGACAAAGCAGCCTGTGAAATGAATGTGTATGAGATAATGTCCTCTACTCTGTAGGTGATTTTCTCCTTTTCCTCAGTAGTAAAAATGAATATTTTTATGGGTGGGAAATAAAACCACGTTAAAAATAATTGTGTGTTTAAAAGATATGTACTGTTACAATAGATCCTGCAGAATTGGACAAGGGCTTCCCTGGAAGTGTTCAGGGCCAGGTTGGATGGGGCTTGAGCAACCTGATCTAGTGGAAAGTGTCCCTGCCCATGACAGGGGGGTTGGAACTGGATGATCTTCAAGGCTCCTTCCAACCACTCCATGGTTCTAATATTCCCTTCTGTTTCTTTGAAGAGCTTTATAACAAAGAGAATTGGGAGTCTTAAATCACTTGCATAACACTGGGCAAGAATTACACAAGATTCCTTATGATTCCACTTCTAGACTTTCTGGTTAAAAATGTAGGAGAAGGGAATCACAGCTTTTATGAAGGCACTTTAATGGATTGGTTCATGTATTTGTATTACAAAATAAGCAATACAAAGCTGGGAAAAAATCAGCCTGGTTTTAAGTTGCATTTACTACTGAGGAGATTTTTATTACATGAAGTTCAATCTTGTTAATTTATTTCAGGGAATGAGTCTTTACTGAAATGGTCCCATAGATTATATTTACTGCCCTTCTCGATGGTGTGATGAACAGTGGGATTTGTACTGACTGCAGGAGAAACACACTGCAACCTATCCAGTGTGATTTGATAGTTGTTGAGATAATTGTATTCTCATTTCATTTCTGATTTGGGAAAATATTTTTAACTGAAAAATCTGGTCACGAAAAACCAAGGAAGCTGTGAGGAAAAACAAACAAATTATTTTACTTATTTGGAAAGTTATTGCCACATGTTAAGATAGTTCTATTTGGTAGAAATAAATCCTAACCAAGTATCTATTTGAACATTGTGTTTCAAAATTGACGGACTTTCTCTAAAAGAAATATGCAAGTGCAAATGTATTTGCTTGTCAATTCTCAGGGGTTACAATGTCAGTCACACCAAAATGCATCCTCTACAAGTGGAATAGATTAATACAAAAACATTTTTCCCTTCTGGGATGGGAACTGTATTCTGATATTTCACAGTAAAATATTTGTAATATATCCCTCTGTGATATTTTGATTCAGTTCTGTCATGGACCTAGTTTTGCTATGTCTAAACTAGGCCAATATTGAGAGCATATTATATCTTTCTCATCGCCAATTCATTTTTTAATATAATACAACAGCATCCATATTAATGTGCTTTGCTTATTGTGTGGACTTTAGTCCATAAATATTAGTATTGCAAAGCAAATTTTAGAATAAAAAGAAACAGGTCTTGAATGTGGGTTTATGGTATTAGCATGGGAAATTTAGAGTTTCATGTTGCCCACAGAGAGGCCATAAATGGCTTAGATTATTTAGACAGTTAAAACTGAGTAATGTGAATCCCACTGTAGGAGCTGGACTGAATTCTCACCATTGACATCATATGCTACAAAAATAATAAAGGTTCTTAAGTGCCATCCTAAAAGTTAATCTGCTTCCTTGCGAATGAAAATGCTGACACATTGTCTATCTTAAAAAAAAAAATATAAAAGTATTTCGCTATTACTAATCTGCAGTAATCAGGAAGAGTGAAATGGGAGAACTATGGTTTCACTCAACTTAAAGATGCTTTTTAAAGTTAATATTTAATAACCAAATTGTAAAGACACTAGCTTGATTAAATCATCTGTCATCCCATTTGAACTCTCATTTAGTCCATCAAGTAGTAGGAAACATAACTCACTACAACTGAATGAAATGTTTGCAGTGTTTGGATGGTTTTACAGTTTTTATTATTATTGGCAAACTTGCAGGAGAAGAGTGTGATGCAATTTGGTGGAGTTTGCTGTAGCAGTTTTCACCTGTTCTGAGCTACTCTTCAGTACTACCAAAAATATCTCTTTTATTTAGATGCTTGAAGTTATACTTTAGTCATAATATTTGTTTTTCATTTAAAAGGGCAAAATAACTTAGAGAAGTCAAACATTACATCACAATACTGAGCTCCATTTCATAGTTCTGAATAAAGCTACAGTTAATAGTTGTATAATTCTTTAACATATCTGAGCTGCTAAAATTATATCTCCATTCACTTGGAGTGAAGAGTTTAAATTTATGTTCTCTTCTAAAGTAGGAATTGTTTGGATTAAATGAGTCAAAGACAATGCAAATTTCACTAAGGAAAGAAAAGATTTTAAATGTTATTGGATGAAATGGAAAATGTTTGGGTTTTGTGTTTCCGAGAATATATTACTGCTGAATTTTGTGTACAAAAATACCTCACAAGGGAAGAAATTCTTGTCTTTCCTGGTACCAAGTCCTATCTTTTGTAAATCCCCAGACATGTGTGATAAATCAGATCAACCATGTCTTTTATGAGTAAAGTTTGCCATCCAATGTGCATACTCCACGAGAGAGATTGTCCTGATTTTAGGATGTTGTTATGATATTTGACTGAAAATATAAGTTTTTTTTCACGTAGCATTCTGTTGATCAACTAAAAAATTAGGTTAAAATCTGAAGTACATTCTGCCAAGCACTGCTGTATGATGTAAGCAAGCTTGCACTTAAAAATTTTAACTGTTGTTTGTCAAAACTACTTTTTGGACAGCTAAATTATTTTTCAGTACATTTCTTTGTGAAACACCAGAGAAGGTGGAGGAGGATACAGGAGATACAAATGGGTGCAACTTTTTTTGAGCTTTTATATTCTTCGTTATTATGTACAAGTTGGAAATGTTTCAGTTCCAACCAGCCATGCTATTTGTCTGTACAGTTTTCAGTGAGTATAGAGGCAACTGTTGTTGATGGCAGAGGGAATGTCTCTGCTAATGAGTTGCTCATGTGTGCTCCAGATGTTGCCTATTTGCAGCAGCTGTAATGTTGGCACAATAAGCACAGTTCAATAAAATTCAACTCTATTGTAGAAGGAAGATTAATTTTGCAAGCTTTTAACAGATGTTTTAAATGGAACATTTTACTTGAACAGAAACATTGAACACATAAACATGGGCCATAAAAGGGAACCCTAGTTCTTAATACATTTCTGAATTTAGATTTTCACTTAAGTACAATGGTTTGTCTGTTGGTCTCTGAACACACATATTTAAAATAGTTGTCTTGGCCGTATAAGTTGTCTTCTGACCTGTGATAACAGGGTCAAATGACACAATTCACAAAATGGTAGAGATATCTCAAACGTTAGAATGAGCGTGTTCATTTTTCAAAATATTTTTACTTCCAAAATTATTCTTTTTAGTTCTGATACACACTGGGCCTGTTGCAATCTCTTGCCAAACAGCCATAGACTTCAATAAGACTTTGTCTTTTATCAAGTGTCTTCTGTCAGCAAACCGAATAGTGAAGCAAAAAATTGTTTAATTTCCTTCCTTCCTTCCTTTGTTTCCTTCCATTTTTTTCCCCGTTGAATGTAGTTTTTGACAGTTTACCTCCTGCACACTACAAGGAGACAATGAACACTATACTTGTGTGGATGCAGCAGTCAGAAACTAAACTCTCCATGCCTCGGGTTGCAATTGCTGAATATGAAATCATGGAGCAGAGACTCGGGGAGTTCAAGGTGAGTGATCAAGCTGTGGGCACGAATGTCTCAACTGAGAAGTTTAGAAGAACAGAACTTTAAGTTGGTTCATGAATCTGCTGAAACCTGTGGATCTTGAATAAATAATGCCTGTTTGGGATTTAGACCAGGGCTTCAGGAGATGGTGTTTGCTTGCTTATGTTGATTCCTGAAGTTAAAGAATTTAAATAGTGTTCACCATTGAAAGCAATTTTATAAGATATTGAAAATGTTAAGGAAAAGCCCTTGTTTGTCCCCATGGTATATAAAATATTCCTTTGATGATAACTCTAATAGTTAAATATAGATTTAGGTAATTTCATTTTCCAGTGCTGACGTGAAAACAATTCTGATTTGCAAAATGCAGCACAATCTTTTGTCAGATTTCCTGTCAAATTTCTAAGCAGACACAAATGTGGAACAGATTTTGACAGTGGGTACAAACCTTCCCTGTATCTCAATGTCTGATAGAGTTTCTGCTCTCGGATGGCTAATGAGCATATTGTTTGCTGCACATTCAGAAATAAAAAGTAGAATATAGAAAAAAAGCCTAGGTGAAGTAAATTTGGGCTGAGAATTGCAAAAGTTCTGAGAAGTTATAAAAAACTTTATCTCACAGAATCAGTTCTCTAAGTTTATTCTTCTTCTCCATGTTCTGGTTCTTTTCTCTGGTTCCTTTGAAAGTGTCATCATCAGGGCCATAGTAAATTCCTATCTCAAACTAATGAAATGTATATAGATCACTTCTATTAACAAGTATAACCTCTGGTTATATTCTTAATTCAACTAAAAAAAACAAAACTACTTTGTACGTTGTATGAGAAAAGCAATTCTAAATTGCTTAGTAAATTATTTCATTGCATGTTTTAGCAAAGGTGACCTCTATGCCTTGCCTGTGTTTGTGAAACGAGAATTGCCTAGCACATGAATCGGGATTCTACTTGTTTCTTATTCCTAGGCTCTACAAAGTTCTCTGCAAGATCAGCAAAAAGGCCTGAACTATCTCAGCACAACTGTGGAAGACTTGTCCAGGAAAGCCCCTGCAGAAGTCAGTCAGAGTTACCGATCAGAGGTTGAGGTGGTCCTTGGCCGCTGGAAGAAGCTCTCGGCACAGCTGGCGGAGCATTGCCAGAAACTGGAGGAGCGTATGACCAAACTCCAGCGATTCCAGGTTAATCAAACTTTCCCAGCCTCAGCTTATACGTTGTGGTACCAACTAATTTAGGTACTTCCAGAAATTAATACCGAAGTGAGATATCAAAACAGTACAAAAAATGTATTTAAATGTCTGCATTATTTTGATAGGTACAAGATTTTACTTTGAATTCCGATTTTGTGGCTGCTTCTGCCTATGTTGTTTCATTAGCAAAAAGCTTTAATTTCAGTAAAAATTGCAAATAATATTCCTCTACTTCCTTTTTTGGTGTAGCTGAAGCACTTATTCATGCATCTGAAGTAGCTGTACCATATTGACTTTAATGAATTCACTTAGATAATTAAAGTCATCTGTAATATAGTGGTATCTTGGTGGAAGTTTCCAGAGAGCAGAAGTGTATTTCAGGTATTTAGAATGGCAGCATTGGAACCTCTCCTGGGTGTCTGTAGGGCTGTTTCTCATGTTTTGCAGGGCTATATCTCACTTTTTTCCTCTCCTCCTCTGTCTGTCTGACATTTTTGCCCTTTCTTAAATACACTGTCACTGAGCTTCACTAGCTCCCCACAGCATCAGCCATGTCCTGTGGTGGTTCCGCAGGAGGAAGCTGGAACAGTCCGTGCCCAGCACAGGACAGCACCTGCCCTCTCCTCACAGACGCTGCCCTACTCTCAAAACAGTGCCACATAAAAAAAGCAAGGCACTTTGCTCAGGAAATTAAAACTTTTGTCTTTTCCTGCCCCTTTGCCTCCCATCTCCACTCCCACCCCTTTGCCAAATTTAGAGATTTGCCCACTGCTCTTAAAAAGGTCGTGAACAATAAGACCATGCTCATGTAAAACATTCAAAGCAGCGTGAGCTGTTGATGCACACAAATTTTAACCCTTATGTTTATTGCTGAAATCCTTCTGGTACACATCTGATATAAAAGTCATTGTCTTGTGATCTTGTTGAATGACTTCTCATCCAGATTATTGTTTCAGCTGTTGTAATTTATGGAATGTGTCAGTATGGGATATGATGAAATCAGTGTTTGTAAGCAAAATGCATTTACGATCTGATTGAAAATGCGAGTCCTACATTTGATCTTCATTGGTAGCAGGAGACTAATCTCTTTTTAAGTAAATCCCACCAGATCTATATTTTACCACATTAATGAACTATACTTAAAGTATTCTTATAAAGGTATTAAAGTTTCATCATGAAATATGATTCTGAACTATTTTTACTGTTGGATAATGGAATGCACAGTAGATATTTCAACAGTGTTTTGGTAATTGTCATTCTGAAGTATACTGATAATTTTTGTATGATTAATTTTATTAATTTAGTTTATTTTCCATGGTAGCCTGTTGTTTTTAAATATATCAGTCACATTAGGGAAATGTTCCCTTTGGTTAGCTATGTCATAATAGTTACTAAGGCATATTTGTATACATTTTAGGACTCAGTCTCTATTCTAACATTCTATTTTGTGCTTTAATTCAGCTTTACGTTCAGCACGTAATATCGATATGTATTTCATTGATGATGAAAACAGTTTGATGAAAAAATGCTTTATAATTCAATTTTTAAATTTTTGCCATACATATTTTTATTTTAATATGTGCATCTGTTTATCTAAGATGGCATTTTAAGGTAATTTTAAGTGGTATTTTTAAAATCTCATTCTACTTTTCAAGTTATTAGATTACATGTGTAATGTTGCCTGGGCTGCTGGCATTCCCTCTTTTCGAGTATTTGATGTTCAGATTTTTTTTATTAACTGCGTGAGTTAAATAAAGACTATGGAAATAATATTACTATTCTAGTGCTAAAAACAGTAACTGAGAGACTCTGAAATGACTCATTGAGTCATTATATGATTTTAGTTTCTGAAGTGAATCTCTTTCAGTTACATTGGGTTTTTTTTCATTCTGAACAGTAAGAGTGTTTTTCTGTGTTATGTTCTGGTAGAAAAATAGGCACTAGAACATATAATTCCCAAAAGGAGCCTGAAGTTTAAATGGAAGCACAGAAGATTTGATAGGTGAGCCTGAATTAAATGCCAAGTATGAGTAATCTGAAGCCATAGAAGGAGCCAATGAACAAACATGCGGTATCCAAACACAAATGATATCTAGAAGGCATAAATTTGAGAGCCATAAAGTTGCCTGCTCATAAACACATTAAACTTGGTAAGAAATGGTCAAAGTGCAGGTTAAAGTGTTGATGACAGTCCCAGGTAAAATTGGTTTTGCTTGTTTGCTGTGTTTGTATTTTCAGACAGTTCAATAATGTTGAAATTACATTGCAGTGAGTTTTAGTTGTATTGTCAGGATGAATTACACTCTCGCCAGTCAGGTTTTGTGTGATGCAATGAAATGTCTTTTTAATACACAGAATGACACTAAAACACTGAAGAAGTGGATGGCTGAAGTGGATGTTTTTCTGAAGGAAGAGTGGCCTGCCCTCGGAGACTCAGAAGCACTGGAAAAGCAACTTGAGCAATGTACAGTGAGTATTACCTGCCTGCTTGGCAGTTGTTCAGTTCCTCTCTATGAGCTGAGCTTATACAGAAGTTACACAAATTATTACTGTTCCTAAAAATAAATTCATGTAGAAAGGGGATTGCCTTCTGCAGTGTATTTGAACTTTTGCATGTCCTGGGTTTGAAGGAAAATTCAGTTAAAAACATGGAAACTTTAATACCAGAAGGAGGCACACTGTGACAGTTTTTTTAAATGTATTTATAGTAGGATCACACCATCGAATACAAGAAATAATATGTAACTAGCCTCTAAAGTCAACTGTTTATTTACTTTGTTGAGCTTACAAATGTTGCATTTTTTTTTTTAATCTGTATAAGCTGTGCCAAAAGATCTTTTTCTATATCTGTTACTCACATGATTTACAACCTTTTCTGACTGTACCAAAAGAAGAGTTATTGTGAGTTACAGCCATTATTTTTTTCACTAAAGTTACAAGTTCCAGGATGTTATCCCAGCAGAGTTTTAAAGCATCATGAAGTATTGTTACTTCCATCACAGGGTTTACAAATTCTTCTTCCTGTCCCAACAGAGTGTGTAAACGCAGTGAATCTTGTAATCCATGATGGTCCCTGTCTATATGTTCAGTGGAATTTACAAGTTCTGTAAATGTTCTGGCAGGCTGTGTAAATATTATGAAACAGTGATCTTACAGAACTGCAAGTTCCTCATGCTTTCTCTTAGGCATTACTTGAAAAAGAATAATCATTATTTTTCATCATTATAATGGAATGTTCTTTCAGAAATGTGAATAAAAGAGATAGATATTTCTCATGTTTTCAAACAACAGCAGGGAAGCATTTTAAGAGATATAATATATGTAATATAACATTATATGCATATATATTTGTAGTGCATACATAACATATTAAAATTACATGATTTTATTTGATATACAATAGCCTGCCACATTACAGCTGCTCATTCCTTTTTTATTTCTTTTCATAGATAAGTCTGTTGATTGTTCTGATTTGACTGGAGATCTGGACCCCAGACAAGTCAGAATCTCATGTAGACACATTTTCATAGAGATGCCATATCTGAAACTTGGTGTGAATGCTGCTTGCCTAATCTTCTGCTATTCCTTCAGGCTTTAGTAAATGATATCCAGACAATCCAGCCCAGTTTGAACAGTGTTAATGAGATTGGGAAGAAAATGAAGAATGAAGCAGAGCCAGGATTTGCTTCCAGAATAGAGTCAGATCTAAAGGATCTCAATGCTCAGTGGGACCACATTTGCCAACAGGTACCAAGTCTCCTGCTGTGACTGGTTCTCTTTAAATTAATCGTCAGGGTTCTCACTGGCAGAATTTGTCCTTCTATACATATGCAGTAGATATGAAACTGAATTTAGACATATTAATTAAACTAATATTTTCCAGAGTGTAATTTAGCCTGTAGCAGTATATGTAAAGTATATTTATTTATATTATAAAACAATATATTACTATTTTTATAACAAAATAAATTTCTGACGGTGTTGTTCCAAAACAGTCAAGTTCTGTATTTAGTTTTATGTTTTCTTCTACGTTGTTTTAATCATATGTCATTGCTTTGGATGAAAAAAGACATAAAAGCAGTGAAGGGTTCATAATTCAATAACTCGGAATTAAGAGTAAGTGCACATGTGCATGGGTATAAATTAGTCTCCAGTAGTCACATGGATTTGAGAGAATGGGACATAACAGGAAAGAACAGTTCTTTTATTTTAATTAAAGACATTGTTAATAAATAATTTTACAGAGTAAGAAAGCTAAAAATTACTATTATTTCACTGATGGCATTTGGATTCTTATTCTTTATGACAGTTCAAATAAAAGGTTTTTCATGTTGTATCACCTTTAAATTTTTCCTTCTTGCTCTTTCTCTCATCTACCTTTTTAATGTATATTTGCATAACAGTAAAACTGTTAACTTTTAATGTGGTATAATATTTTCTAACATTTTTGTTATTCATTTTACATGTGAAAAATAGTCTCTCTATATTTTTCTGGTAAACTTATTATTAAAAAAGTTGATCTTTGAAATCTGTAAGACATTTTATTGATCCAGTTTTGTAGTCTTTCCCCTTTCACTATCATGGAGTACTTCATTCCATTTTTTTTGTGATCTTAATAAGCTGGGTACCTTTGCACTTCTCTCACAGGAGTTTCAAGTATTGCCTTACAAGTATAGAAGTCTGTCACAGTTTTCTTTTGACCTCCCTGAAAATCTGCTTGTAATAATTTCATTCAATACAAGGCACAAATTATTGCCTCTCAGTGGGCATTTCTAACACAACTTCTTCTGTAACAGCTATTAAAATACATGAGTAGTAAATACAGTAATTAACCAATTAGGTCTGTGGAGGTTTCTTGAAAAGATTTGGAAAAGTCAGCTTGGGTTGCTATACATGCAGTTCATATGACTGTGAGAATTGACAATTGGCAATTGTCATTGACAGTTCAGATATTCTTTTCAGGTGATAGGAGATTAATTTCTCTTCTGGTGCTGGGACTGAGGAAGTGACAATTTTGCAGAGCCACGTGCAATTCTGCTTTTATACTCACTGATTGTTGCTCTGTTTTGTTCTGTAAAACAGCATTTATGTAGAACAGCATTTATGTTTAACAGCCGGTCCTCAAGGATGAGTAACAAACCAATAAATGTCAGAAATTAAGACCAAATACCAAGAAAATTCCTCCTGATATTACTGAAAATAATGTTTACTGAAGCAGCACCACAGAGCAGGATATTGAAGCAATAAGCTCTACAAGCCCAACTCTGAGAAATGGCACCAGTACAACTTACTGTTTTTGATGCAAACTTTTTAATACTATTGAAAGATGGTAAATGGATCAGTCAGGGACAATTTTGATAGGCTAATGCACAATTCATAGAATCAGAGAATGGTTTGGGATGAGGTGATCTAAAATATTATCTACTTCTAGTTTTATACATGAGCTATATAACACAATTATATGACCCCCGCTTAGTGATGGGCAAATCTTTTAAAAGTGGTATTTTTCCCTTTACAATAAATAGTTTCTTCCAGTAGGAGATTGGGATTTTTTCCTTACCTATTTTTAGGATATTCACCTTTCTGACGCATTCATTAATGACTAAATCAGTGGAAGAAAGATATGCATGTTGCTTTATTCTCTAGTAAATTGCATTCAAACTAGTTAGAAGGTCATCTGACTTTATAGCTCAAGAGCCTTTGGTTTCATCCTTGGATGCACTTGCAAGTGCATCCTGTCTCCAAGTCTCCTGTGGTTATTCTTTTTACATCTTACAGAAGATAATCCATGGGAGATGTTCTTTTCCAGATTTGTTTTCTGATGACATCAGCATATGGTGTAGATTCTCATTCTAGAATCATTACAAACTCATTCTGCACAGCCGTGATTCGCTAAAAATAAGGATGTATACATATATGCATATATGATTGTCTGTTGTTAATATCTACCTAATTACTTGTTAACATCTGCCGAATTACAGCAATGCTATTAATATGGGATTTAATTTGGTTCTTTTCAGGCTAAAACATTGTCAAGTTTGCACAGTAGCTTTGCTTCAAGTACTATGTAATCTTTTCTTTCTTAAAGGCCTATGCTAAGAAGGCTGCATTGAAAGGTGGTTTGGATAAGACTGTGAGTCTCAGAAAGGATTTGTCAGAGATGCACGAGTGGATAACACAAGCTGAGGAAGAATATCTGGAAAGAGATTTTGAGTATAAAACACCTGATGAGTTACTGAAAGCTGTTGAGGAACTGAAGGTAAAAGATGAACTAATTTCCTTGAGCTGGGTTCAAACTTTTTTGAAGCTCTCATTGTAAAGAAAGTCTGATCTTTCTTTTAGGAAAGTACCTTTTCAGATCTACTTGCCTAAAGTTAAACATAGTAGGTGGTTTGAAGTAATTTCTATTTGGAATATGCTAGAAGGTATTTGATATTCCTCAACATTGCATTGCTTTTTTTTTTCCTATTTGCTTTTTTCAATATTGATTTGGATGTAACTTCAACATTCTTTCACTTAAGGCATAATTCCTAAAAATTAGCAGTAGTAGAGTGAAATCAGTTTTATGTCTTCTCTTTGCATTAGAATGAGCAGGAAAAAAAATAGGACTTTAGGATGCATGTTGGTGTCTGCTATGTATGCATATTATGTCTTTAATAAAAGAATATAGAAACGGCATATTTTGATCTCAGTTAATAATATGGGATGAACATGGCCTTCATGTGGGATGAACATGGCCTTTGGACAAACCACTAATTTGTGATACATGCTTAAATACACTCTTGTTAAGCCACTGTATGTGGGCTTAATTCTTATTTCAAAGTTGAATTGTTTGGCTTGTGCTATTCAGGAAGCCAGATTATAACCTGATTATCCTTATATATCTATAGCTTTAACAATCTATCCAACACTTACGTTTTCAAACTCTTCATTTTCCATGTTTTTTTCCAGTGCCTGAGAGTTTCAGACCATGCAACTGATGATCTCTTTATTTAATGACACAAATAATTTGCTGCCAATCAGAATACACATAATCTATGGAAATTTATGGAACAACTTAATTGTAAATGAGACAAATATCAAAAGTAAATGTCTGCTCTAAAGACACAGTTCTCTTTTAGTGACTAAAGAACAAAACTCAATTTTATGCATTGCACTGCATAATAAGGTGAAATGTACAGTTTTATGTACAATCACCATTATGGGTTTCCTAGTTGATATTCTGTACCCAGATGAAGTACAGCCATGTTCAGACTGTGACACCTTGACCTAGGAAATAACCAGATCATTTGTCATGCATCATTTCACCTGCTCTTGATGAGCAGGTAATATCTGCTCATATAAAAATATGAAAGAAATATGATATATTAAATATATATATTTNCCTTTCCCCAAAGGATTGCAGCCACCTCTCCTGTCCCACAACAGAGAAAATCTGGACCAGAATTCCATGTTCATTCTGCAGCCCATTTCTTCCCACAGCTAGAGAAGATGAAAGTCAAGAGCAACCTTGTAAACTTCTCTAGCAATGGCAGCCTGATCACAATTATTCTGGTTCATGAACTTCCTCAGACCTAGAGAGAAAAAAAGTTGTCAGGAATACGGTTTTGATTTGATGTTTTTTGGGCAGGGAGTTCTCAGTGTAAATTCCTGTGAAGGCCTGTAGGCACTGATGACCCTTTGTATAACATCACTGTGTTTGCAGTTGTGATACAATTCCAGTCATAGACACCAGAAACCACTCAGAGGAAACAGTACTAGGTATGAAATTCTTTTTCATGAGGCCACATAACAAGGGAGAGAGTAGCAAAAGTGTGGAATATACAATAGAGAAAAAATACTTTCTCACTTTCTCTCTAAATGCAGGTTAATGACAGTGACAAGGAAGGAAAAATCGTTCAGAAGTATTTTCTCTTTTTTTCTGCCTTTCTTGTGATTTTACCTTTAAATCCTGGTACATGAATTTGTAACACAACAGTTTTTTGTTTTGTTTTTTTTTTTTTTGGTCTTTTGTGGATCATTAGTTATGATGCTAAAAGTGTTGGGAGCATTTCTTGGGGAAAAAAAAAAAAGTACTGAAAGGTTCCTTTAGCCTGAGAGCTCCAGAACAATGGATGGTTGTGAGATGTTAAATTGTATTGAGTGTTTTATATTGGCAACAAAAGGAAACAAAAGGTTTTTTTGGATGAATTCAAGATTATGTCAGTCTGGGAATTACATGTCTCCTGTTGTATTTTGTTTTGTTGTAGCGTTGTTTGGGTTTTCTTCTTCCTCTGGAGTTCTGTCAGAGAATTCTGATAGTTAGAAGAAACAACTTTCCTTCTTAAACCAGGACTATGACTTCTATTTTCTTCCTTTCCAGAGAGCAAAGGAGGAAGCCCTGCAGAAAGAAGTGAAAGTGAAGCTTATTACAGATTCCGTGAACAACTTTATAGCAAAGGCTCCACCAGCAGCTCATGAGGCTTTGAAAAAGGAGCTTGATGTTCTAATTACCAGCTACCAGCAGCTCTGCAGCAGACTGAATGGAAAGTGGAAGACTTTGGAGGTTTGATATCTTGTCAGTCGTATTTGTAGCCCTTCTAACTGCAAGAAGTAAGGTGGAGAGCACAGCTATATTATCATGTGGGATTGTGGGTAGCCCAAGGCTATCCTCACTTGATGAGCCATATACCAAATACCCCATGCTGTGAGCCGCACACAAAGTTATTTTGAGAATCCTATCTGCTGGAGAGTCCTGTTACAAGAGAAGACTGAGACACAGCTCTTAGATCAGAGACAGCAATGGCTGCTCAAGGTTCTTATCCCTCCTGAGATCAAGCCAGGAATCTGGCTTTGTAGCAACCCTGTGATGTTCTCTTCATCAGCTCCTCTAGGCTTCTCTCTTCCATGGCTGAGGATTTTGATTGAATGGCCCTGGAGCTGGCCAGGTGGTGTTGTCTCAGCATGGTAACACCATTTGATCTGCTGGCAAACTGAATATTTCTCATGTATTTCAACTTGACCCTGCCATTTTGGCCAACTCCATTGCAGATTTTTGCCATAGGACTGCTTCTATATTATACGGTAGTCACAGTGAATTAGGTGTGGGGTTTTTACTGTGAATTTGCAAGAGCTAAATTTTGTTTGTGAATAATTTGCAAGAGCTAACCTAATACAGGACGATAATATACCAGAGTAAAATTTATCTTGTCTAAATTTCACTGTGGAAAATTAGGTGTGTAGTCTAAACTGGTTATCTATATTTACCCTGATCACTGATGATGTGTTGTTGCATGTTAATATCCCTCTATGACCCTCATTTGGTGTGAGCAAAGTTAGGTGAGATGAATTGCACTCTGGAAAGCTTGATCTGCCAAGAGTGTAATACATTTCAATAACATTGTTTTAACTTCTACTGGAAAAAAAAAAAAAAAAACAAAAACAAAAAAAGATTATTTATGGAGTGTTTAAATGTTTTGTTTGTGTATGAAGTGCTATTTTTATTGCTTACTTAAGTATCTTTGGGCACTATATAAATAAAATATTAGACTATAATTTAATTTCAGGAGAATAAGAACATTTTACAACATTATGTTTAGTACTCTAGCACTTAAAAGGTCTATAAATTGCACTAAATGTGGTTTAGAATTAATTTCCATAGAGATTTCAATCTGAATTCTTAAAAGCTGACATTTTATGAACCTATGATTTAAACAATTAATATATAGACTATATAAGGAATCCAACTGCATTTTATAATAAAGACATAAATTTCTAACATGCATCTTAAAAAGTTCTGCTCACTTTTATATTTATATAAGAAAACTTTACATAAAACATATAAAGTGGATAATACATGAAAATGAAAATTCAAGTTGTGTTTTGCATAAGTGTTCACTTTTTCGTGTTATTTTCTGTGGTTTTGCTCTATTTAGTCAAAATGATGGTTTTCCTGTGTTTTATATTAATTTGGATCGTATGAGTACTGGGAAATAAAATCAACTATATGGTCCCATAAGCCTCAGATATCAACCAGGTTGCTTTGGGGATGAGGCGTGAATGTTTTCAGTATTTTAGTGAGTGAAAATTTTCTGTGAGATTTTCAATCTAAATAAATCTTTTCTTCATCAGGAGGTATGGGCATGTTGGCGTGAATTATTGTCATATTTGGATGCAGAAAATAAATGGTTGAATGAGATTGAACTGAAACTCAAAGCAACTGAAAATGTCCAGGGAGGTGCAGAAGAGATTTCTGAGTCTTTAGATGTAAGTGCTGACTTAAATAATACCACATCACATGTATTGATAAACTGTAAATTTCATGTCATTCTAAACAAACTATGAACTAGCATTACACATGAACAAGGTGCAGAATATTTGGAAAGTCTGAAGTTCTTACTAGATTCAACAAATGAGGTTTAGAATTCAAATCCACCTAAATCAAACCATAATTAAATGTGTTATGCCTGGTGTCATAGACAGTTTTGGTAATGATAAAATAAACATTCTTAAAAAAAAAAAAAAAGAACTCACTTCAGCCAGTCAAAAAAATGTTGAAGTCTTCAGAGAGGGCAAGTTTTCATCGTAGCAGTGCAACTTTGTTTATTATTCTTTATTTTTTTTTGTGAAGCCTTTCAAATTTGCAGAAATTAAATTAATGCTTTTAGTGCATCAAAAGACAAAATATTGCATTGATGATCCATTTTTGCTGTTGAATTTCATCCATTTAGATACTCAAGCAAGTTTTTTTATACTAAAGTACTCTCACTGAACTCATTGGTCATAGGCCACATTTTTAAAATCAAGCAGTAAATTTATTGCTTTATGAAAAATCTTTGTGCTTGGTATAAAGTAGTACAAGGCATTCGTTGTCAAGGCATGGAGCATAAATAGTTCATCTTTTTTCCTCTATTGTATATGAAATATGAAATTTCTTTCTTATCTTTTTAAGGCAATTTGGGATTGCTCTGTAGAATCCTACTTACAAAAAGGAAAATAAACTATTTTTTTTTATTTTTTTCAGTCTTTGGAACGTTTAATGAGACATCCGGAAGATAATCGCAACCAGATTCGGGAACTGGCTCAGACTTTGACAGATGGTGGAATCTTGGATGAACTGATCAATGAGAAACTTGAGAAGTTCAATACTCGGTGGGAAGAGCTTCAGCAGGAGGTACTGTTAATGATCCTCCCCTTAAGTAGAGGACAGTCTAATTCCCTTTAAAAATTTAAAAAGTTACTTTATTGGTACAGTTCCTGAACAGGTCACAAACAAAATGTTACATTCCAAGTGGTTTCATGGGTGTGGTGGGCCAACTCCAATAGGTAGCAAAGCACCACAAGAGTCCACATCTCCTGCTATTTTGGTGGAGATTATAGAAAAGGCAAAAGCGAGAAAACTCATGGATTGAGATTAGGACAATTTAATAAGTGAAAGAAAAAAAGGGTAAAACCAAATGATGCAGAAGAAATTACCCCCAGGAGACTAATGTTAAACCAGTTCCCATGCAATGAGAATTTTGGCAGCACCTTGCCACACCTCTTTTTGTTGTTGAGCCCGACCCTGTGTGGTGCTCAGGTCAGCTGTTCTGGCTGTGTCCTTTCAAAGCCCCTTGCCCACCCCCAGCCTGCTCGCTGGAAGGGGCAGAGTGAGAAAGAGAAGACCTGGATGCTGTGGAAGCTCTGCTCAGCAATGGCTAAAATATCCTTGTGTTATCAACACTGTTTTGGCCACCAGTCCAAACCACTGAACCATACAGGCTGCTGTGAAGAAAAGTAACTCAGGCCCAGCGAAAACCAGTAAAATAGGTAACCCCAATTTTCAAAATTGGAGTCACCATCTAGCGGATTTAATCTTTAATTGCATACATAAGATATTTTCTCTGAAAAACTCTTAGCGAGAAGCAAGTTATTTTCGAAATTAAATATGAGTAGTATCTCTTAGAGATGCATTTTTTATTAAACAATAAATAAGTATATTTGTATCGATGAAAGGTTTAAAAGGATGCTTCAGTATAGAAAGGTGTAACACAAGGAGAGCCGCATCTAGGAATATGCTATAAATATGAGGAAGATATCAGCTCAGTACTTGGTGAAGATCAGAAAGAATTATTAGGGAAAGACCTGGCAAAGGCTGTAGACAGCCCCTTTATGACTGTAACCAGAACATGCTCAAAGATAAGCTACAAAAACTGTAAAAAAATTACTCGGTTACAATGATATAAATGATGCACAAGTGCAGATTTTTGGAAAGCAGCTGTATTAGAAAGATAACAATCTACCATGACAATGAAAAAAAAAAAAAAAAGCTTCTTTCATGGTGCTTGAAATATATTTGTTCTTGAAAACAGTGGACATAAAAACACTACAATAAAATTACAGGAGGGCCCTCAGCTGTTCTGAGAATAAACTTGAAGGATGGGGAGGGAAGAGCCTGGTGGTAGCTCTGCTGCAGTGCAGGCATTCATGTAATTCTGTGTAGCTGGACAGTGTCATAAAAGAAAAGTAAATATAAATTTCTGTATACCTTCTCTTTTTGTAGCCCTTTTTTTCTTTTTTTTCTTTTTTTCTTTTTTTTTTTTTTTTAATAATCTCACTTCTGTTTGAAAGCAGATACACTCTCTGGAATTCTGCTTCTTGGTATTTGTTATTTTTTTTGCTGTCTAGAAACCTAGGAATATACACAAGGCTTCCAGGGTATGAGAACAAGACTTTAAAATAGTCTTTTTGAGAGATAGTTGAATACTATTCAGTCATCACTAAAAGATATTAAATCAAAATTCATAATAACTGAAGAGTTTTAGTATGAAAAGCACATCATGAAGATGTGTGAAATTCTGGAAGTAATTTGGATGAGCATATAGGCAAAATATATTAGAAATTTATTCATTGCTCTCTAATTTCTTTCAAAGATAGAAAAAAAAATTGGGGTGGAGGGCTTCTTTAAAAGCTTCTTTGAAAGCTTGATCAGATATTGAGTAGTTAAATAGTAACGGTGAGATCTGACTCTGAAGTGGAAAAACATACCTTTTTTTTTTCATGGATTCCTGATACTGAATTTTCGGTGCTGTTTGTGTAGCCTCTTGAAATTCAAGCAGCATTCTCCTTGTATAAAAATATAGTGCAGGCACATACCACGAATCAGCTCATGTTCAAGGTCACTTCTTCAGACAGGCTAATTGGCAATCCTGAAGTGGTGAAGTTATTTGTTTTTATTTGAATAATTGTGCAGGTAATTACCAAGACAATAAACTCATGTGGGCAGAAACTGATATGTGAAATATTTATTCACTACTAATAGAGCAACCAAATCAACCCACTTCTGGATGAATGATGCTGCAAGACAATGCGGCTTTGCTACTGAGATAGAGATTCATTTTTAAAGGCAGATAATGGCTTTATGTTTGTATGCCTTATCTTCTTTAGTTAACGAAGACTGAGTGTATTTAGTTTGCTTTTGAATATCTGGGCCTGAGTGATAAGCGAGGTATACCCTATCCTTACTTTTCAAGGACTGATTCATTTACAGCTCTATATATTGGATTTAAGAAACACTGAAGAATTTGAAGCTAATAGTGAAAGTAACTGTCATCCCTGGTAATGCTGAAAGTGATTTACATCTTGTCCATTAAACTTCAGAAATGTCAATCAGATATTCTTGGAACTATGCTTGCAAAAAACTGTACGAAACATTATTGTCTACATGGGCTTTACGTTACATTCAGTTATTATTATTGGGTCCTGTCACTTAATTCCTTTTAGGACTCCGCTGAAGGTTACCTTTGGTTTCTTTCAAAGAGCACACATTCATCATTTGACACAATTTTTCTGTTTCTCTCTCCTCTCCAGAGGAGAAAGAATATTTCACACCCCATCGCCACATGACTGCTTTGAAGGCTGCTAAGAGGGCTGCTTTTACAAGTTCTGGGGCATTATCTGCCTGCAGTGATAACCTATAGAGATAGAAAAGTCTTCCTTGGTATAGTTTGCAGTTTTGAAATTCAGTTGATCAAAGATGAATGTCAGTTGATGTCTGGGAGGTCAAATATGTGTAGCCATTTACTCAAAAAGCACATTGGGTAATATTACTAGAACTTGCAGAAGAATTAGTTCTAGGTTGGAGGGTATTAAAATTAATTGGTCCAAATATAATGTTTTGAATTAAAAAAAAATACGTTTCTAATTAAAGTCTAGCTACAAACATTAATCCACGCTGAGATTAAGCAGAGATTAACATGTTTGGAATTTGATGCAAGGGGTACAGAGCAGTTGTGATATATCTCAGTCACAACCATTATAACACCAAGAGTCAAGTTAAATTTTAAAGTAATTTAAACAAGTTAGGATGGAATTTTAAACTTTCCTAACTTTTCAAATTTGCCTGTGGCAACATTTCTCAATAATACAAGAGTATAGCTGAGACAAAAAAAACCCCAAGAAGCTAAGATTTCTTCCTTTCTTAACAGACACTCTTCCACAAGCTATAACTTATAAGCTAATCAATGAATTAAATACTGCATTTTAAATAAATGTACCCCGTAGTAAAAGTGCTATAATTTTCAAAAGGTTTTGTTCTATTATTCTCCCACAGCCTAGCTACTGAGTACTGCCTCAACAATATTATTTGTTTTTACCCACAAAACTCTAACCAACATCTTAGTAACTGCCTGTGTGACTGATGTCATTAAAATAGATGAAATGTATTATTTGAGCAAAAAATGAACTTTATATATTCAACATCAAAGAATTAACTATGGTCCTTTCCCTTAATATTGCGTTTTATATGTGTAATATGCAATGTTGCTATTTCCTGTGTTTACCACTGACCTTTGGTAAATTGTAAACAGGTTTATGCAGGACATCATATCATAAAAAGTGTTATGTTTATCATAAAACCCCTAAAAATCTATCAAAACCCTGTAGAGACTTTAATTAAAAAATTATTCCATAAATATGTTTTTTTTTTCCTTTCTCTTTCATTCTGATAGTGCCTAGCAGCAGATTTTTTTTTCTTTGAATTAGTTTTCCTTGACAGCTGTCAACATTTCGCTGGCTCAGAAATAATTAAACAGTTGGTTATTTTCCTGAGATTTTGTATTTAGCAATTAACTGTCAGCCACTTCTCTTTAGAGACCAAAGCCTTCAGCTTTATTGACTATGATCTGATAGCAAAGCTGGAGCTTGTTGTTGTGTTCTCATACCCATTTACAGACTGCAGTGTTAAGCCATCTATTCTCTTCCACAATGGAATAGAAAACCCATAATATTTCAGGAAACAAATAAACAAATGAACCACCCAGAACATCATAAATTAAAATATTTTTGCATCATAGGTATTTAAAATTTCAGCTCTGAACTCTCACATGTCTTTAAAAAATAGGCCCATATAGATTTTCACATGGACAGACATGAGTTGTAAAGACAAATTGGAAACTCAGGTTCAGAGATGTAAGTGTATATGACTATTCCTTTTTGGAAAGCATTCTAATGTTTATTTCCAACAACAACTATTTTCTACTGAAAGAGAAGGCAGCAGCTTCTCAATATTGTGGCATTCCCCTTGACTGAATCAAATCAATATTCTGCAATGCCAGTGGTAGTAGCAGGGAGCTACTATCTTTGAATCAACTGTTGTGTACTGGAGAAATATGTTACATTACATGAGTGTATCATACCTTTTATAAGATTATTGTAAAGATTTTCATTCCATTTTTTGTGGGAATTCAACAAGGTCAGGTATGGGCTTGACTTTAGATGAACATGCAGGGCAGGGTCCGTTTCTCCCATTGCCAAAATAATTCCTCTCTTCTACTGCTGCATTCATGTCTTGGTCTGACATCATCCATTCATTCACTTAAACTGTTCACGGCTTTGGGAAAAGATGTACTTTCAGTTCACTTGGAAGAGGCAAAATGTCACACAGGTTCTCAGACTGTAATCAAATTCTCTCTAATATCAATGAAAGGGGATTTTTTTTTTCTTTGTGTGTGTGTTGTGTGCAAATAGAAACATCACAAGCATGAATATATATTTAGCTAACAATATTTACTTGAAATAAAAATGTAAAAATTCAGTCACACTCAGGCAAGGATTTGTTGTAATTTTTTTCTTAAATTTATCTGCTATAATATTTGACCAATGAGTCTTCTAATTTTTCCAGTTGTATTCTAAAATTGAATTTTGGTATACGTAGTTTCTGATCCTATCAGCACAGAGATGAAAAATTTTCCATTACTGCTTATTTTTCATAGAATTTTAAGATTTTGTGAATTTGCATGCATTATGCTACTTCATTGTGTGGTGGTGTTTTCCCCCCACTCTTTTTTCCATGCATGCAGTCAGCTTCTCTGGCTGGCAGCAAATGTATCTGCACTTAAACAGGTCCCTAGTTCCAAATAGTAGTTAGCATGGGACAGCATTTGACAGAGGTTCAAGGCTTCAGGTGTTGCTATAAAACTAGTTTCTCAGATAGATGTAACACCAAATTTGTGTCCAGTATATTGAGTTCTCCAGAAAGTGTAGATGCTTACTTGGATAACTCATAAGGAAGTTTATCGGTGTCTTATTTTAAATGGTGAGCTTTTCTGCGCATAAGGACACTGCAGCCCTCAGGAGGAATGGGTTCTGCGTGTGTGTTAGTCCTAACAGTTAACCACAGAGATCAGTAAAGGCAGGGAGGTCTTTCCATGCTTTCAGGAGGATGACTCTACCCATTAGATGTAGAAAGCTACTTATGCTGTTTCTGATCTAATGTGTCTTGCAATCCACCCCATAGTGACGCAAATTGATGGATAGAGAGTCTGTATCCTAGACAGGCTTACAAATCAGTAGTGAGTAGTGCCAAGGTAAATGGAAGCTGTGGTTTTTAAACTCAGATGTGTTTTTTAAACTCACTGCTTTGAACAGGCTGAAAAGATTTTTATGTTAAAATCTCAAATCAGATGAAGATAAAAGTCATTTAAGTTGCAAGCCTTAGTACTGTAGGGTAATAATACCTTGGTGGTTAGGTGCTCCCATTAACACTGACAGCGTGAGTCTGATATGTAAAGCTGCTCACTTCCACGGAAGGTTCCTGGAACTGGCAGTGATACAAGATTATCTGATCAGTTGTTTTGAAATAGCGCAAAGCAGCTTACAAAAACAAATATAGAAAGTACTGCTTGGATCCCTATCCTTTAACTAAGTCAAACGACTAGCAAGAATGCTCACAAGAAATAATCTTCATTTGTTATATGTGAAGCTCTGTAAGAATCTGAGCTCCATGAAGAAGGTACAGATATATCAGATATTCTCACTGAATTGCTGAGAGATATTTTTGTTCGAGGCAATAGTGTTGTAATGGGTATGAAATCAAATTAAAGTATAGCTGGCTTACCAGAGAGAAGTGTGATTTGACTTGAAAAATGGCAGGATACCTAGCAATGTTATTTAAAGGGTGCTTGCTTTCACCTCTGATTCATGTCAAAGAAATAGTCAATAGTCACCTTATTCTGTGGTCAGCAATATGGCTGGGCTTGTACACAGAAAAACTGTGTTGCATTGAAGTTGTCAGTAATTATTGTGTGCCTTGTATAAAGCAGAAATGCTGCTAGGCAGTAGCTGTGGTCCAAGTAAAACAGGAGTCTGTAGGTAGACACAGTGACAGATAGAAGAATGTGCCGGGTTATTTATTATCTGATAAATGCCTTATTAAAGTGTTGCAAATAATATTTAAAGCGGACTCATTTATGTGAAGCGTTTAATATATGTGTGTTCTAAGGACAACTTGGATGGAGAATTTATTGTCCTGGTTTGTTAAACCATAAACTGAGCTCCTTTGAAAGGAAACCTCCTTCTCCAAAAAAGGATGGTGTAAAAAGCCGTGGTGGTACTGCTGGTGATGCAGAAGCAAGATTCAACTTCTTAATGTTTTTTTTCCCACGGGAGGAAAAAAATAGGCATTGCATCTTCCAAATAGCTATTTATGCTCCATATAGGAGAAACCCAGCTCAAGAGAGTCTTTATCCCTCTCACTTACCGAGGTGGATTGCCTTGGATAGGATTGTGATGACAGTAACCCTATTCTCGGTAAACAAAGTCTCTTCAATTATATAATAAGATCAGGAGGACCGCTCTGCCTCAGAAAGAAAGACAGCACTGTCAGGATGGTTTGATTATGCAGCTTTGCCATCTTGCACTCTGAACAGAAATCCTCAGTTTACACATTGTTTTTTTGGGATCCTTTGCTTTTTAGAACTTGTCTGTGCTGGGTGTTTTTTGTTTCTTAACAAGAAAACTGAATGGGTGGCAAAAAGATGCGCAATTTATCCTACAAAAAGGTTGATGAGCACAAGTCAGGAGTCCTGTGTCTGATTCTTTGCATGAATTTTTTGGGGAAAAAGAAATGTGTGGGGAAAAACGTAATATATGCATTATTACTGTGAATGCTGATAACGTTGTCGTTGTTTCTAGGCCGTGAGAAGACAGAAAAGTCTTGAACAGAGTATTCAGTCTGCACAGGAGACTGACAAAACCCTGCGCTTGATCCAAGAGTCTCTGGCTGTTATTGACAAGCAGTTAACAGCGTACACCGCAGACAGAGTGGATGCAGCACAGGTCCCTCAGGAAGCACAGGTAAGTTATACACAGGTTGAGCTTCTGTGTTTACTGGTTTTCTCAATCACCCAAAGAGTGTTCGGTTGTCCCTCAGCCTCTCAATAAAGAGGATTTGCAACATGATCAGCATGAAAGTGCAAGTAAATTTTGTGTAGGATTACTTTGAGAAGTTTAAGCTACTCTTCCAGTAAAGTCATATTTTCCTTCTGATTTATGTTATGTACCAGTCCTGAAGATGTAAAGAGGTATAAATATCATGGAAAACTATGCAGTAATTTTAAAATGACCCGGATAAAAAACGCAATTCTTTAAAATCCAGCTCCCATCCTAGAAAGAGGAAACTCATCATCCTCAGTACACTTAGATGGCTCTTCTGCAAAGTTGATTATGTGGCCTAGAGTTTGTTACTAAATTATTGAAACATAGACAACATTGTTAATTATTTCATAATGTACACATCAATGTACTTATATTTAAATTTTTACGGCTCACGTAAGTTCAATAGAAAAAGCTTTTCCCAATCTTTACACATGGTTTATTGAGCCTTTGAAATAAAAATGTACATCTAATTATAATTTTTACTCTTTCATTCTTTTTTCTGTAAGGTCTGCTTTACTGCAGCATTAAGAGGGTAAGAACGTGAATGAAGTAAACCCAAACATCTCTGCAATAAAACTATCAACACTCTGCAATATTGTATACCTCAACTTTTCTATTAATTCCATCTAAATTTAGTCAGTCAGACTATGAAAGCAAACAAACAGGGAAAAAAGCTACAGAGAAGTTGAAAATGAATGCTTCTCTAATGATTTTAGAACTGATATTTAATTATGGGTTTCTTGGCATGCTTGTAGAGTTTTCAATAATTCTAAAAGAACAATAATCATGTGTGGAGTACCTTAGATGATCTTAAATATATTCAGAGCTGAATATATGCAGACCTGAAAATATTTTTTTCTCTCCTTTAAGAAATAAAGGTAACTATGTCTTTTGAATTAACAGGTAGGTATATGTACCTTTCAGTTACTTTTAGTGTGTGTGTGTGCTTGTAGGTACATGAAGATATTTTTATGTGTATTTTGGGACTATAAATGCTATATTTGGAAAATCGGATCACATCCAGATTCAGTCTTATTTTGAAAGTAATTTTTATTCTACTTTATTTTCTTCTAATTTATATCACTATGAGATCAGATTTACACAAATTGTTTCAGTTTTAATCCTAAACAAAATTAACTATCTATTGACTCTCTTGAATTATTTTTCTCCTTCTTAGAATTATGAATGATGTAAGCAATTTATTTTGTATAAGATAAAAATTAGGATTTTTTAAAGATGCATCAGCTTAATTTCTCATCTTGTAATTATAGAGAGTGAATACATAAGAAAAAATTGATAGGAAATTGTACTTTTTTTTCCTGGTGTGTTTGGACACTTGCATGTTTCACATGTCCCATGGATGCTTCCTGTTTATGTGCATCCTCAGGTGGCATATTGGGAATTACTTCAGCCTGTGTAAAAGGAAGTAATTCAGAATTTCAAGAACTGAAGCAACACAAAACCCAATCAACCTTAAATAGCACACTTTCACAGGAAATCTTCAGCTCAGTGCCTTTGCAGAACTTCTTGTTTTTCTTGAGATTTTATTGTCTAATGTCAAGTTCACCTGATTGTACTATATCCACTGTGGGCAAACCAGCATAGAGGCTGCTGAGTTCTTCCCTGTCGTGTTCTTTTTTTATGATGCCAGTGAGACCTAATGAAAAAAACTTAATTAACAACTGAACAGATCTAATGCACATATTGAAGTTCTCTGAAGTTCAGGTGTGAAGCTCTTTAAAATCCTTAGAGGGAAAGGGAATAAACAATCATTTTTATGTGAGTGAATAGACTGAGTCATTCCTCCAGCAAAGAGCCACCCCAGGCAGTGGCAGAGCAGGCACGTCCTGAATGGCCACATCTCCTGTGGAGCTTCTGCTGGCACTGTTCTTTTGTAGAGCTGAAAGCAGTTCATCCATATAAGATACCTACAATAGTGTCTGCACAGCTGGAATGGGAATCTTTCAGTCAGTGATGTTGCTTTCTGGGCAGGGATCAGTTTATCCATGCTGAGGGATTTAGCAAACCATTCAGCAATCTGTGTTGCGGTTCTAAAAGAACATATGGGGGAATTTATAACCAGAAAACTGCTGAGCTTGGGAGCTCTGTGTGTTTGCTTCAAAAAATTCAAATCCATTTAGAGCTTTGATAGGACGAATCATGTTTTTTTCAACTGATCAGAAATTAACCTGAGAAAACAAAATTGTATTTAGCTCCTCTTTTTAAGGGAAATGATCAGTTTAGTTTATTCAGAAACTTGTCAGAAAGAAAGGGGAGTCAAATATGTGCTGTTCAACTTCTCCTTAGGATCACTTTTTGAATATAAATTCTGTGGGCTTCTTACTCCACCATGTGGCGCTGAGAATTTAATGCTAGAGAGCCAGTGTTACCCGAATTATTTGGAGTACAACTAAAGATCATGTATTCAGACAAAAAAACCTAACAGCAACCACAGATAAATCACTTCAGGTTCCTCAAGGTCCAATTCTGACAAAACCTCGAGTGGGGTAAATTCTAGAGCAGTATTCCAAAAGAAAAGATTATTTGTTTGTATACTTGATCTTATGATCCCAGTGGAAGAATTTTTCATATTTCTAAACTTACCAAAAAAATACAGAGAAGGAAGTCATCATCACAAGAATTTGCAGTTGGCGACTTTTTTTCAAGTGTTCTTTAACTGACAGGAAGGACATAAATCTGTAACAAAAATATTACATTTATATGGCAAAATATTTTTCAAATAATTATTTGTAGCTTTGTTACTCAACAACTTTTGATGAAAGAGAGAATTTCCACTTTGTACTTCCGCTAAGTGTGAGTGACTACATAAATATTTTCACATTATAGGAGAGAAAATAGACTTATTTCATTTCTCACCTGCATATGACAAATCATTTATCTGTTGTTCTCCCCGGTCCAACTATATAAATTGTGGTGTGGAGAATAATTTGATACAGTGTTTTTGAAAAGTGCAAAAATAATCTATCTTTTCAATAAACTCCTTGGATAATTTCAGTTCTGTAGTGATAAGCACTACATGCCTGGCTGTTTTCTAAGTGAAGGTGGCTATTAATTTGTTTTTATAATATCTTTGTGCTTTGTTCAAAACCAAAGTTAATGTGGTGATACAATGGCAGAATTGTTCAAGGTGTTACTTGACAAGAATGATGTTGTGCTTCACTGCCTTCAGACTAATATTTTGGGACAAAGAACTCATGGTTGTCTACTTAGGAAAATGTTTAAGTTATCTACACTTACCTTTCCTCTGCTGGAAATTGTGAGAATTGTTTTGTTCAGCCATGTGTGGATCAGTGGTCAGAGGGAAGAGCTGACAAGCATTATTGAAGCGTAAGCTTGCATTTTGTTATGTATTAAGTTTGAATATCTGTGCAGATTTCTGTACAGGTTGTCACCCTCTACACATCTCCATAGCATCTGAACGCTGTATTTTAACTGCCTGAACTGCATTTGTCATGTCCACCTTATTCAGTGTTGCCTTGTCAGTCATGTTTCTGCCCTATTCTACATTTCTTTTCTCATTTGGGCTCTCCAGTTAAAATTTCTTGAAAGTTAGTGTCCATGACAAAGTATGCAGTTTGAGTTAAGACTTACCTGTATGTCATTCATGCTGTAATATAATCTTCTAGTGTGTTGTATGCTTTTATATATACATATATATATAAGTTTTGCAAATTTCCTGAAAGATTGCCAGTGATGGCAAATGAGAATCCTTAACCTGTAGGACACAATAGTTTATGCACGGTAGTATTGCTTGGTTTCATACAGTACATTATATTCTGATGTTCTGGAAATTAAATGAAGGCAAGTTTTGCTCTTTATTAAAAAAAAAAATTGAAAAGAAATAGACAGGAACTACTGAGAAAAGAAGAGATGGGGATAATGCAAGAAAAAACAGTGTTTTCTTATGGATGTTAAGAAGTCCATGCAATAAATTTGTGAGTCAGAAGAGACACAAAAGTCTAAGTGGTCATTTAAACATTGAATGATAATGCGCATCACAGCCAGGTGTTATAAATTCTTTTATATCTGTTCAGGACTGATTTAATCTTTCTGCCTGTGAACAGCAGTAGCAAATAAAAAAAAAATAAAAAATAAAAAAGAAGGCTTTCCTTGCTATAAGCCTTACTATCTTTTCTTTTAATCTTTCCTCTAATGTGTTTGTTCTCTCCAATTCCACATTTCGATGTCAGAGTAGATGATGCTTCATGTCTCTCCTGCAGAGCAATTTTGAAAAGTAAGATAGAACAATCTCTATGCAATGCCCCATGATACGTAATTGCTTAAACACTACCCTTATCTGTACTGTGCTGTTCTGACCTATTCAGATAAGAACTGTTCAATTATATGCTTTCCAGAGTGACTCTGAGGTTGAACAAAGTAAATTGGAAAATGCCACCAAAAACCAGTTCGTTGATGAGGTGTAGACGCAAACTGTTGAAATACTGGGTGTGATTTAGTTTATTTTTTTATCATTCAGACTTGCTTCTTCCTTTTATATGCAGTTCTAACATCCAAGACATGAAAAAATTACTTGGCTTCAGGTACTAACTAAATCACCACCTGTTTGGTCCACGTGCGGCACAAAAATTCAAGATAATCCTGTTACAACTCAAACCCACTTCGGGGGGGAATTTTAAATATAGACAAGGACGAAATAAATGCTCAAAAATTAAATAAACATACTCTTCTTGATGGAATAATTCTTTTAATTGACCATTTTTGTTTTCTCAAAAATTAAACAGCATATTTAGAAAAATATCTATTATTTGGTCCAAATTTTGCTGGGCATTCAGTAAATAGCCCTGTCAAGGAGAACTCAAAATATGAAAAATCAAGAATATACAATTAAGATAATTTTTGAAAAAATCATCTGCATTGGGAGCTTTCTGCTAGTCATTTTGCTTTTACAAATAATTTACTTCAGAAAAATATTTTAATTGTCCAAATAGTACTAAATAATTTAGTCACAAATATATTGCAATTTAGTCATAAATATATTGCAATAAAACTTGGCAAAGACTTAATGGTTTCCTATATTTTTGAAAGTCTTTTTCCCTTAAAATTTACTGGAACACCTTTTTAATATAACTTGTGAAAAACTGCTTTCAGTAAAGTGTTAAAATACATAAGGCATTATAGTGGTATACTAGTCATTATAACCATGTAATATCCGTATTAAATAGGCAGCATATGGTGTACACAGCTTTGTACTTAATAACCTATGAAAATGTGATTAAAAATACATGTATATTAATTTTTACTATTAAAGTTACTGTAGTGTAAGATAAATTTATGTGCATATATTTCAAATTATAGCGGGTCTTCAGAGCATCTGAAAAACACTGTATACTATTAAAAAAAAAGACTGAATATAAAGTCTTTTTTTAATGCAGGAGTAATGGCCTCAAATGCATCTCATGGTGGGAACATAGCTACTTGTCTTTATTCCGTAGGGTAATTTTTCTCAGTAGTGCTGTCTAGCAATTCTGCTAATAATTTCAATTTCTTGTTTTCCAACAATTTAAACAAAAATATATGTGAATCATCCCAAAGTATATTGTATCAACATATTTTCTGGGAATTCTTTTCCGTTACATTGCACTAGCCAACACTGCTTAAGTTAATTGTTTCTCGTAAGGTTGATTTATGGTGAAGCAAAAAAGCTGATGTTTTTCTTTGGATCACACTCGGATTTTGCAGACAGACATAACAAGAAATATGTGTTAGAAAATACATTAAGTTAGTATAATAATGAGCTGCACGTCATTGTGCATTTGGCTACAGAAAACTGAGACTGAGCATAGATTCTGGTCAGTAGTACACGACAAAATGTGTATTCTTAGATATAGCACAAATCTTGAAGATGAAGATGATGTTACAGGATACTTCCATCAGTTTTCTCTCAACTTGCCTGGTGATGCTGTGAAAATAAGAAGAATTAAGAATAGTGAAGCAAATAACTTTTTTTTTTCCCCCCATGATTAACTTTTAATGTTCTTACCAATGAAAACTGTTGTTTTCCTTCAGAAAACATAAATCCACATTCAGTCCCTTAATCATCTTTGTCACCCTCCACTGGAGCTGCTCCAGGAGCTCCCTGTTTCTCTTGCAGTGAGAAGCCCAGAGCTGGACACAGCACGCCAGATGCAGGGCTGAGCAGAGGGGCAGGGTCACCTCTCTCACTCTTTTGGTGGTGCTGTACAGACTGGTACTGCTGTTCGATGTGTTTCAAAATCAACTGCTCCAAATAATTTAAACAGCACACAATTTTTCTTCAAAGCTTGCTGATTGCTGTCTTTGTTTTCCAACAGAAAATACAATCTGAATTAACAAGCCACGAGATTAGTTTGGAAGAAATGAAGAAACGAAACCGGGGTAAAGATGCTGCCAAAAGAGTGCTTTCCCAAATCGATGTAGCACAGGTAGGCAAATTTTATTTCCGCCATTTTACCTTCACTCATTCAAATGAGTTGTATGAGTGGTACTATTACTCTACCGTGAGGTGTTCTTAAGGTATCTCTTCTTCTTTAGCTGTTCCTTTCTAGCCAGAAAATCAGAGTGCATAAAGCATCCAAATTGTCTTACTGCTCATTTTTCTATTCCAGCCTTCCTGTCTCGTTGGCAGCAGTTCTAGGGTGTGCAGGACTGATGTAACCAATTTGTAGGGACACCATGTAATAAGGAGTGCTTTGAATGTGCTGAAGTTTCAAGAGATAAAACTACAGTGAGCGTTTTTTGATATAACTTTTGAGGTGTTTGAAAGGATTTACTGTCAAAAATAGGTTAAAATATTTGGAAATCCTTCATAGAACTGCATTTGAAATACAATTATCCTGAGCTGTGCAATTCAGACATCAGTTTAAAATGTTAGATAATGCGTTGTTTTATCCAGCTTAATAGACACAGAGAAACCTTCTTGAAAATGAAGAAGACTGAATAAACAACAGTGAAAAATACACATTTTTACCTATTAAGGATGGGTTCTTGACTATTTTTCTGGTTTGTTTTTTTTGTTGTTGTTGTTTGTTTGTTTGTTTGCTTTCGTAGGTGGCAAAACAAATTGTCATAATTCATTAGAAAGACAAGTAATTTCATTATGGCCATTTTTTGATTCAACCCTGTCAAGTATTTCTAGGCACCTCAGTTTGGGTTTTAATGTTTATTATGGGTTATATTAATTGCTTTTTATCAGTTATTTAATTTGAAATTAGCAAATTGAATTTTTTTAGTGTTTCATCTTATCTACAGGACTAGCTTTTCTTTGTTGAGAAAATTTATGGTTCCTCATTTTTCTGCCTTTCTTCATACTAACTCAGCTTCTGATGGTCTCCATGGCAGCTGTGAAGTTGCCCATATTTCATCAGTGAAGTGCAGACATCACATGACTGTGTAAATAAATGTTTGTGAATTCAACAACATGCAAGGGAGCACTGCCCTTTCTAGGTGCCTTTTTTATTAATCCACCTCTGTGCAGATATTTTTTCTTTGTAAGGTTTCTCTCGATGATGATGTGCACCAGTTCGAGTTTTGAAAAATTGGTGGAGGTCATCTTGAGACAGTGGTTTGCTAACATTAGGTAAAATATAAACAAAAAAGTAGTAATTTACATGCGTAATGTAGATATCAACTACCAAAACAGGTAGAAGCTGAGCCCTTTGTTACACATATTTATGACTATATTTAATTTTAGGCCACTGAACTCTCTTGAATTTTTTTCCATCATTGTGCTACCTTTAGTGGTAAAACATTTCACGAGATCAGTCTTTACGTACTATTATCTAAAGAGCATTCTCACTTATAAATAAATTATTTCTTTTTTTCTTTTTTTTGTTAAGTAGTATTTCTAATTTGACATATTTATTCTATTATTAGTTCAATTACCTGGGCAGAAAGTAAACAACTATGGAAATGAAGAAATGCATCGAGATTTTGAAACAACTGTTAACTGTGGCTTTTTGGATTATTATAGACTGAGAGTTAAGTTCTGATTTTTAAATTTAAGGGGAAAAGTATGATTAGCCAAACAAAAATCTATTTCTGCCATAGTGATATATTACCTAGTTAGTCCTAATAGACTGAGAATTGTTAGATGAAAGTAAAATCTTTTCTGGTGAATGGCTATTTTTCAAAATTCAGTACTGAATGCTTTTCTGGTCAACTTCTTGAATACATCCTCAGTTGTCTCTTTTCTACACTGACTAATATGTTAAAGCATACTGAGACTTTTAGATACACAGCTTTCATTTTCCTGTCATTCTTCTTTATAAATTTTCTATTTTAAAAATGACTTTCTGAAACAAACTGATCAAAAATGAACACATTATTCAGGTACAAAATGGCTTTATACAATGACATTTATGCTGTGACGCGTACCTCATTTTTGTTTTCTTTATGTTCCGAATTGTTCCAAATACCCACTTCGCTCATTTTGCTGCTTTTAAGCATTGAGATGATATTATTTTAAAACTGTTGAAGATAGATGTAAGTACATATTATAGCTGTTATTGTTATCTGTGAGAACTCAAGAGAGAGTGCTAAAAGATTATTTAGATCCCACTTGTATATCAAGCTTAGTGTTTCTCTGCATTGCTTAGTTTTGGGGTGAATGAAAAATAATTTGCCTTTTATTTCCCCGACAGATCCTCAGTACTTTTCAATGCTTCAGTGACTCTTCACAGATGGCTTTAATTTTCTCTGCTATTAATACTGTCATTCTCTCTCTTTCTAAATAAATTTTAATGTATTGACCAACACAAATGGTATCTGATACAGATGTGGCAGTGCAAGATTCCCACAGGATTTGATCTTCATCAGGATCTGAAGTTGTAGTGGTTTGAGTTCGCCAATCCAATTTAAGTGTAGTGGTTTCAAGCTCGGGCCTATTATCTAGAGCAAGAGAATGAAAAACTAATTACCTACAAATTTCGTGTATGTAAACATACTGAAGAATAATAAGACCACTTATTCTTACACTTGTTCCCTACTTTTATTCAGTTATCCACTTATTTATTGACAGAAAGACTTCCTTTCTTATCTCATTGGATCTCAATTTCATAAAAAGTGTTTAGTGAGGAAAGTTGTTGGAAAGAGCTGCTGGATGTTTACACACTTTTCTGTGGTACCCCAGGTTGTCTGCTGCTTGTGACTCCTGCCTGCTTTTCAGAAATCTGATAGATGTGGGAAGGGTTTTTACCTATGCCTATGTATAGACCAATTCTATGCCTTATTACAGTTTTTCCTCAAATTTGTATGGCATAGAGCACACTGTAGTGGAATAAAGAGTCCAGGATTTGAAGATAAAAAAATCAGAAGTGTGTTTGCAGATGCTGAGTTCCTATTTAATTACTCATCTACTTCTTAGTGACATTTATTCTTTCTTTTTTTTTGTTCCCCAGACAGTTGAAAAACTTATTCAATAATACTTTGCTCTGTACTTCTATAGAGGAATTAGTTCTTTTTTGAGTAGATAATTAAAATTCCTTTGCTTTATTTTTAATTATTTCCTCTCCCCCTGAGCTCGGGATCGTGTGAGCAAGCAGTCTAATTAATGCACAAAGATAGAAAATTGTGAAAATTGTGAAATTAGAAGCCAAGCTTGTCACAGATTTTTTTCTGCCTTCCAGTTGCTTTCTTTTTACTCTAGGTTGGCTTTTTTTAAATTGAAATATAAATCAATTTTATACTCTAAATCTTGGGGTTTGCGCTAGACCTACTTACTGCCAAGCCACTTTATTTAGGTTTCTTTGAAGGACTAAAAGATTCATTCCTTATTCCCAGAAGCAGCAGCTGATAGAGTTGAAGAGCATTCACTCTGCAGTGTTGATGGCTTATCCTCAAGCCATTAAATCTGTCTTCTCCCCACACCGCCGAACCTTTTGCGTATGGAAAAATACAAAACTTCTGCCTTTCTTTATGTGTGTATACTGGCTCTTTAGCTATAGGCTCTGCTGCATCCAGTGGCCTGGATGATGGAAGAATTTTTATCCTCCAGTGAAGACCCAAGATTCTCTGCCACTGGCATCTTCCCCAAAAGTTTTATATTCTTTTAATAAGAAACTGCCGATTGACAGTGGATTCTAAGTATTCCGTAACAGGACTGGGACTTGTCCTCAGCATTGGTTTGATTTCGCACTTACCACTCACCCATGTTTACTTTTCAGAAAAAGCTGCAGGATGTGTCCGTGAAGTTTCGCTTGTTTCAGAAGCCAGCCAACTTTGAACAGCGCCTCCAAGAATGTAAAAGAATTCTAGATGAAGTGAAATTGCAAGTGCCCAAGCTGGAGATGAAGAGTGTTGAGCAGGAAGTAGTACAATCACAGCTGGATCATTGCATGGTGAATATTTAAAGATGCTATCTTTCTATCGGCTTTGTGCAGAGAAAGCTAAAAATTACAGATTATTGTTCTGAATTCAGATGAGAAATGAAGTATCAGTTACACAAAAAAAATCCAAAACCCAAACAAACAAACAAAAACCCCAGAAAAACAACAAAAGCCCCCTTCAAAATTATAGCCATGCACTTTCACTATATGAGAATACCAGTTAGGATCCCTTTCTAATTCCCACTTCCCATTTTGCATATGGGTTTCTCTCCCTGGATTGGCTCTGTTTTCCACAATATTCTACAGTCGTGGAACTGTGCTGTAACCAAAAGAGATGTTACAGTTCACAAGTCTATTCTAGCCAGGAAATACAAGGCATAATGGAAAACCATAGATTTAAACTTCCATGAGATGGCATGCTATGACTTTATTTCAGTTAGAGAGCAAAAGGTGACCTGAGCATGTCCTAAAGAATATGAGGAAAATCTGTACATATCTCTTTAGTATCACTATAATCCTGCTCCCCTTTACTCTTGGAGGGAAATAAAGCTAAACACTGTGTTCTTGATGATCATAAAAAGAAGATTGTAACAGCAAAAGTAGCTAGTTTATCTTTTTGTTTTGTTTTGTTCAGCTGTATCTTTTTTGTTTATTTGTTTTTTGGGGGGATTTTTGTGTTGTTTTTTTGGGTTTTTTTTTTCCTGGGGCCATGGCATGTCTGAAGGTTTCCCCCTTCCCACCCCCTCTTTTGTGTGTAAGTGTAGAAAGAATCTAAACTACAAAAATAAGCATGGAAAAAGTCAATGTTATCACTTTACATCTTGGGTTTTTCTTAAATGAAATTGCTCTTAAATTCATATTCTTGTCAGAATGATGTTCTTATTAGAATGATGTGGTAGTTAGAAGCTCTGTACTGAATTAAAGTGTCCTCACTCAGCAGCTGGCGTTTGGAGCTCTGATGTATTTTGTGGAAGACTTACAATGATTTTAGAGCATCTTTAACTACAAGGATTCTCATAATGTTCCTTTTTTCAAAGTCTAATTGTAGTATATCATCAGAATTTAGACAGTTTGCATCTTTCAACAGCTTCCTAATTTGCTGACAGGTTTGCAGTAATGAAGAATTTATCATCATATTAAGCACCTAGAAAGCAGTTGAACTATATACATACTACCTTTACGTAAATAAAGTAGTAACTGTACATTTTAGGTCCACATAATTTTGTTACTTTTTTATGTAGGTTTTTTAATTAACTAAATTTTTTAGAGTATGACACTAAAGGTAGGGATAATCCTCTATCTTTTCAGTCTCTAGATTTAGCAGTATGAAAAAATGACAGATTTTTAAAACTAGTGGCTATTTGTAGTTCAAATGCAATAAACATTCTGTATGAGTTGACAGAAGACATCTGTTGTTGTTTTAAATACTACATTATCTAAGTTTGAAAACAACTTCTGTCAGAGCCTAAAACAATTAATGAGGGTGTGTACTTTCTCGTGTATAACATTTCTAACATTGGTTTTAGCAACATGTCTTTGAGGTCACTGTTTGTAAAATTGGGCTGTTCTGAACTTGTTCATTTGGATTCTGAATACCGTCAAAGGTCTTTTCTAGTTTTCATCTTCTAATGGCGATGTTTCACTTTTATATTTCTATTTGATTAGAAATTATATAAAAACCTGAGTGAAGTGAAGTCTGAAGTGGAAACAGTGATAAAAACTGGGAGGCAGATTGTTCAGAAGCAGCAGACAGAGAACCCAAAGGAACTGGATGAAAGGCTTACAGCTTTGAAGCTGCAATATAATGAATTGGGTGCAAAGGTAAGTTCTGTGTTTTTAATACAAAACCATGTACTGGCAAAGTGAAAAATAATCTTGGTATGGTAAGTAAATCGGGTTTTTTACTGGTTCCTTTCAAGGTTCTCCCAGTGGGACAGAAGGAATGGAGGCAAAGGCAATCATCAGCATGACTATTCAGTTGTTCTGAGAAAAAAAACAACCATCTAAATAAAAAACAAAAGAATTTCTTTATTGTAATTTAAAATTTTACTTTCTTAATATTGTAATTTTTTTCCTACTGGTGTTTAGAGTTCGGATGGGGGATGTTATTTCATTTTGATGCCTCAAAGAGTTACTTCAGAAAATTACTTAAGTTTTACTTAAAGAGCTACATCAGAAAAGAGAAAATTCTATGTTTTAAATTCCTTCTGCCTCTGACTGTACAGATCTTAAAGTATACAATTTCCATTTTTTGCTGTTCAGAAATCTGTTGAACAAAAAGCTCTTGCCCCTGAAACTTTCCTCAGGAGGCACTTGTGTACCACTGTGCTTTGTCACTTCTGCTCTTGCATGTGGTCAGTTTTTTGTCATAACCGTTCCCTAATTTAAATGTCAAGATCCCTGACTTGCATTTTCACTGTATCTTAATATGTAAGCTACTTTCCAATGGGAAAGTGTTTTGTTTACTCAATTTTCCTTAAAGTCAGCTAAACAGAGACTAGGGTGGGCAGGCTGCTAACCAATATTAACAAGACTAAGGAGAGGAATTGTGGCATTGTCCTAAAGAAAATTTCATTTAAATAATTCAGTTAACAACTCTCCTTCATTAATCTGTTTTCTTACTCTTGCCCTCATTAGAACTATTCAAAGAACTAAAACTGTAGATTAAAGTAAATTTGGTGCTGTGACTGGATGACTGATAATTGTGAATGACAGATAATACCTGTCTGTTTATTTCTAAAATTTATACACTTGAAAAACACAAAACGGGGCAGGAAGCAAATTCTTAATTTTTTAGTTTATCAATTATTCAAATCATAAATTATTAATAGCTGGGAAAATGAGCCCATGGTAATACTGAGAGCCAGTATGTGGTTTAAACAGATAATGAGAATCAAGCCCTGGTGACTACAGTATGATAAAACAATAAGAGTTATGTTACTTTTGACAGAGATAATACTCATTGGGGAATCTGAATTAAAACAGTTCTCTCTTGCTAGAAAGCAAAGGTATTAAGAGACATCAATCTTTTGAGTGTCATTAAAACTGGGATCTGCTTCATTAGGTGTGGATAGTGGTCATATGGGATTGGATACTATGTTTGGGCTCTCCATTATTTTAGAAAGAACTGTGGCATTTATTCCTGCGTTATGTTCAACTTAACAGCAAACAGGTGCAATTATTGTAGGAAACCTCTCTTAACTAATGGAGAGATAAAAATGTGCCATTAGGGAGCCATTAGTGACTTGAAGTGAGCCATATTGCAAATTAATGTGTCTCAAAAATTTGCAGTGCTGGGCTTAGCTCTGCTGCCCTAGATGAAATTTCTCACATTTACTTTTACACAGCATGGTAATTAACAGTTTGAGAGAAAGTCACAGAAGCCCAGATATATAGAAAGAAGACAATTGGATAGCCATTATCAGCACTAATTGATTGCATTGAGACAAAGACTTTTTAAGAGAAAACTAGCAATAGTTATAAGTAATAGTAAGTCCCAGGGCTGAAAGGTACAGTCTGAGGAAAGCCACATCTTCAAGCATAGATTCACTTGTGTGATTTTGTAGGTACTGTTTGAAGAGGCCCCCTCATACATAAAGTAACTCACGATCACATTTTCCGACCCAGAAGGCCTTTAGAGGGCACTGTTTCCTGTTTTTCTGTAGAAAATACATCTTTACATTTGAAGTACTAACAAACTGATTAATCAGTAACCTCTGGATATATGCAATGTATATGGAGATATTGTATTATTTATATAATAAACATATTTTAGAAGTGTATATAGGAACACAAATTTTCTGTATCTGTTTTGATAAGTATCAGTAACTTCATTTTGTAATATGCCACGTGTTTAAAATTCTTAGGCAATCAAGCTCAGGGTAGAACACTTTGCACTGTATTGCTGCTAAGTAATATTATTTACAATTGCTATTACACTCTTAAGAAGAAGAGGTGGAAAACCTGGCTCCACGTGTGAATGGAGCTCTAAAATGCTGAGTTTTATGGTCCTTCCCAGGGATTTACCTCTTGGCCTGACTGTAAGTTCTGCGGTCTCGTTTAATAAATTTGGCATGCAAGAAAGCACATAAAACATATTCAGTGAGAAAGAAATGTTCTGAGATTTCAGTGGTAAGCCTCTACAGAGTGATAATAAATTATCAGGAACACTTTATAGCTTGTTCCCTCAGCAAGTCTTATCTCCTTACTCAGGGATAGCAAAAGCCATGTACCTAACCTAGTAACATGCTATTACATTTTAAAACTTCAAATTCTCCTTGAAAGTTGATCTAAGAATCAATTTGATCATTGTGCCACTACTTGTTCTCAGTGGCATAGTCCAAAATAGTTTTAGTAGATGCTGATACCAGTTTTCTACCATTGTAGAAAGTTTTTTTTCTATTTAAAAATACTTAAATACAAAACAGTGGCTACAGTCTTAACTTGATTACTATTTGACATTTGATCTAATTAGGAATTTCTTTTAAATATTAGTGATCTATGGGACACTTTTAATCCTCCTTCTCTGATTCTTTTTTTTTAAACTTCATCACAGAATGATTTATTAATTTGTATTTTCTGCTACTAGTTGCCTAATGTCTATTTTAGCATAGTTTCCCATCTAAGAGCTCTTAATTTACTCATCTGCTTTCTCTACTAGTTATGTAAAACCTTTTCTTCCTCTCTCTGAAGAGTCTTAGGGGCTTGCAAGAAAGACTATATTTGCCCTGTTCTTTCAAAATGCAATGTGAGACAGTCAAGGCAACATAAATACTCAGCCTTCCTTCCAGGTACCATGTACCAAGCTTAAAAGAACTTTACAACTAAAGCAGAGGTCATCCCTAGTACTTCACATCCAAAGCATTCAGAAAATTAAAGCCTTAAAGTTAAATGTGCTGACTTAGTTTGACATTATTCAATGACTTTTGTGTTTCAAGATTTGAGGTTTTCTTTGACTGGTATTTTTTTTCTTCCATGTAGCTTAGCTACGTAGAAAAAAACCTTGAGGAATCCCAGTCCCTATATGGCCACCTCTATTAAAATATACCCTTTGAAGGGTTTTGACATCTCTTTTGGATCTCAAGGAAAGCCTGTTAGTTCAGTTGTTCCAAATTAATTTGCTATTCACAACTTCAAAACAGAGAAGGTTTTCGGAGGTCTGTTCCTAGTTCAAACTCAATGCACATAATTTTCTTGTAGGTGTTTGCATTCTAGCAGCAGAATTACTGATACTGAGAGGACGAATCAAGACGTACCTGTCTTAAAAGTGTGACTTCGCCTGTGGAATCCCCAGTTTAGTCTTTCATAGAGAAGTGGCCTACAGAAAATGTTATATAAAAACCATCAGACCTGTTTCACTGAAGGGCTAATAAACTCAAATTTTCTTTCTGCAGGTGACAGAAAAAAAGCAAGAGTTAGAGAAATGTTTGAAATTGTCCCGGAAACTACGGAAAGAGATTAATGCTCTGACAGAGTGGCTCGCAGCGACAGACGCAGAACTGACCAAGAGATCGGCTGCGCAGGGGATGCCGAGAAATTTGGATGCTGAAATTGCCTGGGGCAAGGTAACAATGCCACACACACACACGTGTGACTATTACACAAAGATAGAGTTCTTTCGTGATAAAGAATTAAAAATCCTGGCATTTTAATTGGTGGAACTTCGTAAATGTTTTGGCATTACCTCACTTTAGGATTAACGCTCAAAAAAGTTTAAACCATCTTGTCTCTGCGGATATCAATAGCACAATTCACCTTCACATTGCAATAATCTTCACTAAGATGAATTTAAAGTTAGAATTTAATTTTTTAAAGTCCTATAAATCAACCACCCAGTATCCATATAAATAGAGATCTCTTTCTCACACCATTCTACTCATGATTAGAAAGATATTAAATAGCAGATGAAAGATTAAAGATGCCAGAACACTATATATTCCA
Organism: Cnemophilus loriae; assembly: GCA_013397755.1. NCBI lineage: Eukaryota > Metazoa > Chordata > Aves > Passeriformes > Corvidae > Cnemophilus > Cnemophilus loriae. Next base: position 1,682,743 of record VZTF01002689.1, read on the forward strand.
CATGTTCAGAGAGCAGCCAGAATATTTGTTTTCTTGCTCTTAGATTTGTAGCTCATTCCTTTTCATTCTGGGATGCTTCCTACTTCCATGAGACTTCACCTTGAACTCATCTTTCAGGTTAGAACTCAAAGCCAGAATCAAAACTTTCCTCAAAATCACAGTTTAGATAAACATCTTACAGAAACTGAGGAATGCAAGAGGTCTGTAGAAAAGAGTATTTCTGTGTGATGTCAAAACTTGGCATAGTACACTCAACACTGGCTAATCTATTTTATTTTCTGCACATGTAATAGAAATCCAGTCTAGCTGAGGACATAAACAAACCAAGTCATCATTATTCACACATACCAAAATCTGCATTTTAGAGCACACTAAGCTCAACATTATGCAAAGCTTCAAAATTTCAAATAACTGTGTGCAGCCAGCAGCTTTTTGGACAAGTGTTTCTATATAATTTTGAAAACACCAAAAAATGCCCTTAAACAGTACTGGGGGTTTGTGGGGAAAAAAAAAAAAAAAAAAGCCACTTCTGCTTTGTTTAATGGGAAAAATCCTTTAAACATTTTACTAGTTTCGCTATGCATTATAGAAATACGCATGAATTATACACAGGAAATTTTCCTAGTTTTTTTAATGGCAGTGAAGATTAAAGGCACTTGGGTAAAATTTGTTTTGTGGGTTGGGTTTCTTTGAGGGGGTGGGTTGTTTTTTTTGTTTTTACCTAACCCTTTCAAGTTTCTGAGCTTGATAAAGTGTCTTTAGCCTTAAAATGCATTGATGATTTACAAACTAGTAACAATAGTAGAATAACAACAATTTTAAAAAGGCAGTCTACATATCTTATGTTAGGTTTGGAGTTCTTTTTTTTTTTGTCATCAGTCTCTAAGAATGACAATATTTTAAAAGGGATATCCAAAAATATTAACTTACAATTACTGCTTTGACTACTGCAGTTTTCACTTTCAAATCAAAACCTAAATCCCTGCAAGCCCCATTGTTCTCTCCTATTGTTGCCTGATATTTTCTCATTTTCACTTGCTGCTTTTCCTGCTATAAATTTTGTGCAGTTCCTCTCATTTCTTTGGATTGATATTGTGATCTTAGAATCGTAGAATCGTTAAGGCTGGAAAAGACCAAGATCGTGGAGTTCCACCTTTGGCCAAACACCACCATGCCAGTTAACCACAGCACTAAGTGCCGTGTCCAGTTGTATCTTCAACACTTACAGGAACGGTGACTCTGCCACTTCCTTGGACATCCGATCCCAATGCTTAACTCCCCAGTTTGAACACCCCTGGCTCCCTCAGCTGCTCCTCATATGACTGACTCTCCAGACCCTTCCCCAGCTCCGTTACCCTTCTCTGGACTCGCTCCAGCCCCTCAATGCTTTTCTCGTAATGAGGGACCCAAAATCAAAGACAGAACTTGAGGTGTGGCCTCACCAGTGCCAATTACAGAAGGACGATCGCTGCCCTGGTCCTGCTGCCACACCATTGCTGATCCAGGCCAGGTGCCATTGGCCTTCCTGGGCCCCCAGGCACACGCTGGCTTGTGTTCATACCTGTCATCCAGCACCCCCAATTTATTTTCTGCTGTGCAGCTTTACAGTGACTCTTTAACACCCATAACAAAGGACAAATGTCAGATTTTCAAGAGACAGATTAGAAAATTGTCATATTTTAAGGTCTCCAAACTAACCTGCTAGATAGTTAGGCCATTCAACCAGTAAAATAAAAGTAATCTTCAGTGGTGACTGCACAGTACAGTTCTACTGAAACATAAATGTGCACTTCATGTTCCTGTCTATCCAGATGTACACAGCTTCTCAGGGATTTAAAAAAAAAGATTTGTCTTTAATATCACTTTATTGTTAGATATGAAACTTAATGCTTCAGAAGTTGCATAATTAGAACCTAAAACCTGATGATTAGTGCAGCTGCACAGTGGGAAGCCTTTGTTATGTCTTAAGCTCGCTACAACAAGTACAACGTATTTTTATCTAAAGGCAATCAAAAAAGGTAACAAGAGCTAATTAAAACAAGAAATATTAACATGAAAAAAATATATCAGACAGGAACCACTCCACCACCTAATCTTAAAGAATACTGTTGAGTGTTGTGAATTCTCACAGGGGTTTGATACAAAAAGTTTTGAAGGAAAATCTGGTAAAAAGGATATTTTGGCTTCAAATATTTCCCAAAGCTTTCACTACAATCTAAATTTATTTAGTATCTCAACTCTTCCCCTTCAGTCAGTTCATCACTAAAACAAGAACAAACAAACAGCTTTGGGTGAGAGCGGCTGCCTTTTGGCAAGATATGTGTGTCCTGAGCGGCTTACAAAATTCCATTTTAAGATTGCCTTTTAGGAAATATAAACAAATATTCACATATGTATAAGCAGACTTTTAATGTGGAACAATCCAACAGGTAGTATATGTGGCAAATCCTAGACTTACTAGTGTAAATATTTGCAGAAATTATGTGGATTATACTTTTTCCTAAAGAATCTGCTCCCACTAGGAGACAGTGCAGCATTTTATCCTGGACACTTTAAAATTCTTGTGGGGACTTCATAAATAAGTACGATGCTGATATTCCTATGTGGATTTCGTTGAGGCATCACACAAAATTGTACATCAATAATTTAGTCCTCAGAACCAGAGCCTCACAGTATCTGATTAATGTCACAGCTTTGGGCTTTGGACTTCCTGGGTAAGTAGGCTGCCAAAGACAGTAACTAATCTAATGAAATGCACTGGGAGATGAATTAAGCCCAGCAGATTCCCATTGTGACAAAAGTCTGCAGAAAAACTAAGAAGGAAAATGGAGAGGGAGAGAGGAGAATTCAATAGTGCAAATGAACTGAAAATTGGATGTGTGATGCTGTTGATATATCTAAACAGAGAGCTCATAATCTTTTTCTTTACAGGACGAGGAAGCAGTTATATTTATTAGTGCACTTATTTCTAATTCGCTTTCAGCACCCAAGACTTTTTAAATGTGAAAAGAACTCAGAGGGTTAGAAAGATAATTAGAGTTGACAATAAAAGAAATCATACGTGTGAACATTGTCTTCCAGGTATAAACACCTAGAAGTAAAAAGGAATGTCCATCTTGAATAGGAAATGAGGTTAATGAAAGATGGCATTAATCTGGACATCAAGGGAAATGTGTTATTTGTTCATGTGTAGAATTTTTCTAAGAATGGAACGAAAACTTGGCTGAGTTATGTGAAATGAGATAGGCAATACACTGAAGACTGTAAATCCTGCCTTTCTGCTCAGTAGAGACAAGTTAAATCTTTCCATTTGAATTCAGCTCTGTTATAATAGATAAGAAAAATGACATGCGGCTGGAAAGATAGTCATTAAACATTGTATATTAGAAATCCGTTTATAATTAGAAGCCTGATTTAGTGAACATATTTATCACTGAAGACATTAACAACTGCAGGGTTTATTTGTCTTTTAATCAGGAACCGGACTGATAAGAATTAGATTGCCAGGAAACCATGTTCTTAAAAAGGAAATGTCAGATGGTATTACCAGAAAAATTCGGTATCACTCCCTACTATCAGCAGTATGACTCTGCCAATGCTTTAATCTGATTTTTTAACACAGTGTGTAATACCAGTGAGTATAAAGTTGACTTGAAGTACTTAGAATTACATTTAGCAACATATTTCCTGTCAGTAATATCCGTAAAAGAAGACAAACTGTGAATTGTGTCAATTGATTCATAGTCATTGGCCAAAATGCAATAAAAATAAAAGATGTGCTGTAAATAAACAAATAAATATGTGTAATCAACCACTGAGAAGACCATAATGTCAGCTTCTGATTAATTCTGCAATCCCACCTGTGAGAGCTGAGCCACCTAATTTCTTTTAGAAAGATTCAAATTGCAAAGAGTATTTACAAGTAATCCACAGCACACAGGCAGTGTAAAGGCACACAGAACTTTTCTTCACTCATTCATTGTTGTTGTGTTTTTTAATCTGCATATGTCAACTACCATCATGACTAAATATACTGTCTGCTGCATTTACTTACAATTCTGGTTTGTTTGAAAAAAAAAATCAGCAGTTCATCTTGGTACATGGTAGTTTTATAATTATAAAATATAGCTCAGAAGCCCTTTTCACCACATCTTCAGAAAAACAAACCAAAACCCCATTTGTAGGTAACTTCTGTTTTCAAACATAATTAATTCCTAGTTGGTATTTGGTGATGGGAGGGATGTACAAAAACCATCGCAGTAAACCAAAACCATCAAGTAAAAAAAAAACAAAAACAAAAACAACCAACCAAATTTAAAAAAAGCAGTTGTAACAAAAACCCCTGTAAGTATATTTTAGTAAACTAAAGATAAAGAGTATGTCGCAGTGAAGTGGATCAGAGGTAGAACTGTGAACACCACTCAAAGTGTAAATACCTGACAGAGAAGTGCAATTATTTGTTCTAACATGATTCATCCTGTCATCCTATGGGTCCATATGTAAAGTAGGTAAAATATTATTGTATGCATCTATAAACCTCTGATAAATTCTCAGCAAAGCTCATCCCTATGACTTTACACGCTGCAGCATGATTTGCCTTCTGCACAGGTTTCAACCCATCCAAAGTTGTTTTTTAAACAGAACTTTTATTTTGTACTGCAACTCCTTTCCTGAGGTTTCGATGAATGAAACTGGTGCAAGGGAAGCTCAGATTCTCCCTCTCCCCATTCTGATGTTTCTGGGAAGGGGGTTAGAAACTAATCACCTGAGACATGCTCTGCACGCAGAGTTGCACCAGGGTCTGTCTGATTGCTTTAATTTCCTGGATGCCAGGAACCTAGATGCCATTTCTCTTGGAAATGTTCAAGGCCTGGGAGTTCCATGGTGATGTAATCCCCCAGTTTTGATTAAAGCAGGCTATCAACATTTTTCTTATGACCATGAGTGAGAAAAGAATAAGAGTTCCCTTAAAAGTAAGGGAAACATTTCACTCAGTGAAATGCAAATGAATTTTTTGGGTCAGAGAATTTCCATTGTGCTATTCTGTACCAAATAGCTGTTCCTGGAAGAAAAGTGAAAGTACAGGATTTTCTTCTAAAGAGGCACTTCAGAATTCTGTCTAACTGAAATTTGAATGTGGAGAGATTCCCATCATCTTAATTCTTGTATCTGCTAGTAGACGTCGTCCTAAATAGAGGCATATGTAAAGAAGAGTTGACCAAAAATGTATGTGTATGTATATATATATATATATCTCCTTTATATAATCTGTATACATTTAAATAATCTGTATACACATTTTAATGGAGGCGTCTTTCCTGAAAGTATTTATGAAACCTTTCTCTTCCAGCAGGTAATACACACTTGAATAAGATTTTGTTTTATAAATAAATATACTAGTCTTAAGGGGGAAAAAAAGTGAGTCTAATAACTTCTCTATAATGATAAATAGCAGAATGAATGTAATCTGTTTTGGAACTGTTCAACATTGCTGATAAATTTTCAGAGCTGTAAGTGAAGTCTCAGTGTTGTGATGTTCAGTTCAATCTTTTGTTTACATGTTTTTGTTTCCCCAAGATGCCATGATTATATCAGAAAAATAGCTTCTTCACAACTCCTACATTTATGTATTTTATTTATTTTACATAGTTTCACCCTGATAAGCACACAAAATTAGATTGTATGAATTGCCTGATCCTTCTGGGAAGAATTTCACTACTTTATTTGTCAATGTTTCATATTGTACACATCGTGGTGGTGTTTGGGACTTGAGGGTTTGGGTTTTTTTAAGCTGTTAGGTGTTTTAAATGTCATTCTTAACTTGCAGAGCTAATTCTATTAATTCTGTAGTTAAAATTCTACAACTTTCTTGTAGATTTTCAAATAAACTGCACAGCTGGAGTGCAATTTCATGTTATGGCAACCAGAAGGGAGTTTAAATCCAGCAAGGGAGTGTGGAACTTGCTCTTTAAAAATTAGGAGAATTTGAAAGCCACTCCCTCAATTTTAGTAAAATAATGTTTGTTAGATCCTGGCATCACGACACATCCTTTTTTGCTTTGTATCATGTTGTTGCATTAATAGCAGTACTTTTGATTTTTTTTCTTACAGAAAATTTACCAGTGCTGTCTGTTATATTGCAGTGAATGAAGTATTTGTGAAGTATCACTTTCTTGTAGTACTGGAAAAAAAAAATATATATAATTCTTAGGAATATAATGCAGAGATGCGAAATTAAAAATGAAACAAAACAAAACAAAAATGTGTTATTGAAGTAGTGAAAGAAAGTTAGTTTAGGTGGTGCATGTCATAACCTACAGAGGAAGTCGTAGCTGATAATGCAGCAGGGAATCCCACTGACTTTACAGACCCTCCTGGTTTTTCAATTGTATTCAGTGGGTCCAGTATTTTATACGTAAGAACTTGTAATAACTGAGATTTAAAGTATTGAGGAAGATGCTTTTGTCACTTCAATGTTGTGTTGAAGGCCACAATGCTTTTTTAAGAAGGTTAGGGGAAGTGTGATTTACTTGCTTCATGTCCCTTACTTGCAATTACACAGGGGAGTTAAAATTGATATCTCCCAGAAGTGCATCTAGTCTTTAATTTACATTATTTCTTTGCTTTTAAAGGAATAACTCATTTCTTACACATAGGGAATTACACATCTGTTTTTTGCATAGCAGTTTCATTTAATAGACACTTAATTATTTGATCCATCTGTTTACTAGTTGGGATTAATATTTATTTATATCAGCCAAGATTGGTCAGCATTTTCATAAATGTAAAATACAAAATAAACCACAACCCATGGTAAATACACTTCAGAGAGTCTTTTCCAAATGAAAGTAAATCGTTTAGAAAAAGAAATAAAACTGATCAAAATCTTCTGTCCTCAGTTGAAGGTAAATTATATCCTTTGTGTTATTCTTTTCTCATGATGGCACTTTGCACCTGCTGTGAAACAGATAAAACAGTACTAAAAGAGGGCACGTTTTTCCTTTAATCTGACAAGGACCTGCTGAAATTTTAAACTCTCCTTTTCAAATTCTATAATTATATAGTATATTGTTAATAATTTGCATCAATCGTGCCTTGGTTCTATTACACATCCTCTGTATTTTAGAAAATTGACAGAATGTGGAAAATTTCTGATACTTACATGAAATACAAGTGTAAGACCTTTTGTCTGAAATAACATTGCAAAATGAGATCCTGAATTTTGTTAAGCAAAGGAAGTGAGCTGCTGCTTTAACCATGACACACCGAATAAGTTGAAGGTACTATTAAGGTTCTATTTTACCGAAAAGAATGATTTTATACAGTCTTTATTGAAAAATGAACATTCTACTTTCACTATCAATACAATATCAACAAAATTATACTGATGTGTGACCATGAGAGATATGATAGTGTGGCGGTCATAAAGATGGGATTCTACTGCATATCAGCATTCATCCTGAGATGGAAGAATTCTGTTTGCTGTTTGATTGAAGTTGTTTTTTATTTTACTGTATTTAAGTTTCAGTGAGAAATCCATGTCTCTGGAGACTGTTGCTTCTTCCTTTTCTACTAAGTTTTGTTTGTGTTCATCTTGGAACACTTCATTTCTGCTTGCAATTTTATTTTATAAGCAGAGATTTATATGCCTGGACCATTGCTATCAGGTGCCAAGGATCTCAGATAAATTTCTCTCATAAAAATGGTTATATGTGAAATTAGGTGGAAAGAGTTTGTGCCTCTCCTTGAGTATTCAGCAAGACTGCTATACTTTGCACTGTGTCATCTCAGCCTTTAGTATTTAAACACCTGCTTTTTTACATGTTGTCTAAATATGTTGGGATTTGCTCCTTTTGTTAGACTTCTTGCATGTTGCAGCCAATATTAAGACATGAATAATGAGTAAATTATGTAACCTTACATATTAGATCTATAAGGTAAGGTAACAGTGGGAAGAGATGCTGGAAATTTGACTTTATAGCACTGCATCTGTGTTTTAGTCATTCAAGCTTAGAAATGCTATGGGCAATAGCTTACTTTAGTATTTTACTTTGCAGAATGAAGTCCCAAGTGAATGTAATGAAAGTATGCATTTCTACAAATAGGAAACAAGTTGAACAGAAGAAAATAACATGATTTCTTCTGAAAAAGATAGCATTGAAAAAATACTAAAGTAATAAAATATTCACTAGACTTTTTTTGATGGAGTTTTCTGTCTTAAGATGTCGTCACAATGATGTATTATTGTCCCATTTATTATGGAATGCTATTTGACAACTACCTAACTACCAAAATTTTATTATATGAAAAGTAACTTTAAACACCTCTATATAAATATTATAAAATGTGGATTTATTTTTAATAATTAAGTATTAAAACCATATTTTGAACACTGAAATGAAAGATAATTTGCACTTTTTAAAAATCAAGCTATTGTGAGAAGATGAAGGAAATATGCAATTTTATCAGAGCTAAAGAGAAATAATTTGCTTTGTACTTGCAGCTCTTCACAGATTGCTTTCCCTTCCTATAGGAAGCAAGACTGTGTGTTCTAGTATAAACTTGCTGCCTGTTCTTAGTGTGGATAATTTTTAATTCCCAGGAATTTTATTTCTTGTTCTGCTCATGCAGGCAACACGGAAAGAGATTGAGAAACGCCAGGGCCAGCTCAAGAGCATCAGTGATTTAGGAGAGAATTTGAAGACAGTGATGAAAGGAAAGGAAAGTCTCGTGGACGATAAACTCAGCCTGCTGAACAGTAACTGGAAAGCGGTAACTTCACGTGCTGAAGAATGGTTCAATCTGTTACTGGTAAGGGAAATGCATTTCTTCACACAGAGGAAATACTGGTTTCCAGTTGTACATGCCCAGCCTTATAGAAGTGCTTTCCCTGGTACTTTGGACTGTCCTTATTGAATACACAGGTACACAGACAATCAGATTGATTGTTGTTCAGTACATTGTGTATGTTTTGAGAATCTGATTGATTACCGAGTGGAATCTTGATTGTTAGCATTTTGCAATCTTGTCTGTCTCAATAGTTCTTGCATTGTTTTTGGTTTGGGGATTTTTCCCTAATAAATGAAATGCAGCTTCAAGAACAGAGACTACTTCAGTATGACTCAAGCGAGAAAAATAGTCAATTAAGTTCGTAAGTCTTAGCATTGATACCAACATCGGCTACTTTTGGCTGCATTAGCATTTCTGCTTGGAGTAGTACTACTGGGAAATAAGTTTCCACTTGCAAGTTGGTTTGGCCCACAGGATAGTTCTGGTGAGTGTGAATTTGATTCATTTCAGAGACAGCTAAATCATAAGCTCCGCTCAGGGTGCACACCTGATGTGCTGAAGGACTATGATTTGGTCTTTCGGAACTCCATCATCCTCCTTTGGGTAGTTTTATAGGGCATGTTTAGGTGGGGATAATTCCTTAAGGGGACTGGATTAAGCCTAGCTGACAGAAAAATCCCCAATACACATTTCATTCAGATTCAGGAGCCTCAGCCCCATCTGCCTCAAACTACGGATGGTCACATGACTTTATTCTGCCTTCAAATTCATTCTATCATGAAGAGGTGACAGCTTGAACCCTTAACCACAGAAGGGTCTTAATCACTGGGCTGTCGGAATGCTTTGGGAAATCCTGCATGCTGTTTCTGTTCCTGAGAGCATGGGAATGCAGTTTCAGCCCAGGGAAACTGAAGTGATTTTTAAGGGTGTGTTGGCCTTTGTCCTGACTTTTCAGGGCTCGATGTGTTCGAACTCCACTAGAGTCTGTATGGCTGCATTTCAAATACTTTGGCAATAAATACACAGCATCGCTATAGGGCTTCCTCAGCTGAGTGCAGTATCCAGGTGAAAGTATCAGGAAAACTTGAGCATTTCATTCAGAATGATGTAGGTGCATAGATTCAATGTGAAACTGATTATAAGAAGCATATAATGGAGTTTACAGATCGATATAGTTATGTCTTCCTGTATATCCTCTTTCTCTGCTTTGGATTCTGTGGTTAATACTTGCCAAAACACATGATAAAAAGGTCTAAGAGAAGTAGTTGAGGTTTTTTTACCAGTTTTAGAAAAGTGTAAAATAAAGGTAGGTACCTTTGGGCGCCAAAAGATCTAGTAATACCTTTGATCTTGGGTGTGTGGTTTACGTATGTATTGTGTGGGATATGCATAGGCCACATTCTAGTGAGCTTACCCGAAAAGACAGAGTTTTAAATGGAGCAGAGAAATTAAGATTTATCAGAATATCAACTAGAATAGCTTTTAAAAAGCAAAGTCTAAAAGCAGAGAAGTTAGACAAAATGTCAGTAAGAGGTTTGGATACAAAGTTCCCAGTCTTGCTTATGATTTTGCAAGGGCATCCTTGTGGCCATCTGAGTGTCAGTCAAATTGCTGGCTTTCCAAAATGAATTCTGTACCTTGTTCTTGGGAAAGACTCCTTTGCACCTGCAGTAGGTCTGGCTAACAGCTTCCTGTTCCTCTCAGCAGCCTCGCTGAGCTGCCGACGCCTGTGTCTTGCTGTGATTTTATCTCCTGCTGCCTGTCATTTTGGAAGCGTCTCTCTCTCTCCTAGAATGTCTTTTTAAAGAAACCTGGCATGTAAAGTGAAGCAAACAAAAAACAGATTCTATCCTTCACAAAGCAAGAAGTTACTGTGTAAAATAAACAAGTTTTCATAACGTCATAATGTGTGCATGTTTGCCGCAGTTGGCATAAGTACAGCTGTTATTTCAGTTCTGATTACATTTTTTGTATGCAGTATTTACCTTTTCCACATACAGGAATATCAAAAGCACATGGAGGCTTTTGATCAGAATATAGCTAATGTCACTACTTGGATGTATCGTGCTGAAATACTGTTGGATGAATCTGACAAACAAAAACCCCAGCAAAAAGAGGAAATTCTTAAGGTAAAAAAATGTGATTATCTGGAAAGCATTAATTTTATTCTAAAAAGGACTGTGTCAAAAGTAGCATATTTCAAAAAGTATCACAATTTGATTAAAATTCTTTTTTCTGTGATAAAGCTACCCTCTGGCAGCTTGTAGATGACTTAATAAATTTGCTCTGTATTACCAAAATTAAGTCCCTGCAGAAATAAAACCAGATTGTTACTATAAGTCTTGGGAACTTCCTAGTGAGTAGAACAGCAGCTTATTAAACATATGTCTACTGGAAAATACTCCTTTAACACCAAGTTTTGTTTGGTTTGAACAAAATCCTTCTTTCTTTTTTTTTCCTATCCCTTTCATTTTTAATTGTATTTCTGTTTTTCTGTGATACTTTTCCAATATCTATGATATCTGTCATATAATTGTCTTAATTCTACAAACATTGCTTACATTGAGGCCAGATCAACAACACAGACAAGAATATTATATGGTGCACTAGCTGTAGAATCTGGGGTTAGTGTATTGAGCAGAAGGTTTTAGTTGGCCAACTGCATCATTTGACCAACTGATGAAAATTTAGCTTGTAATATGGATGTATGTTAAAGTATCTCATTTAAAATACCTTCTTTAAGAACAACATCAAATTATTATCTATAGAGATTTATTTTTTTCTTTGGAAGTCAGTGTGAAATTTTACTTTGCATGGAACTCCATGGACAGTACATAATATCTGAGTAAGAGTTTGCAAATCAAAATCAGAATTGTATTGCTGACACTAACATAATGATGCTGTTTACTACAGCAAAATTTTACAAATTCCAAGGCAGAGCATAAATCGATGCCTCATTGATCTCAGCAGGATTACGAGACTGGCTTTGGTGGATGAATGAACAATTTTGCCACTATCAGATAAAAGTAAAATTATCAATACCAGTATACATGTTTGCATTGCACAAAGGCATTTCATGCAGATAGTGAAATGTAACTCTTCATGCCCAACCATATTTCTGATTCCCAAATGCCTTGCTATTTTTTTTGGCCTCTGACCATACTGGGATCAACTGTTAAGATTACTATTGCAGAGGATAAAAGCTTTTGCCCTTTTTTTTTTTTTTTTTTTTTTTTTTTTTTGGTGTGTGGGCGCATTTTTTTTAGAAAAA
>VZTF01002689.1:1696584-1774796 GCA_013397755.1 Cnemophilus loriae
GCACATCTTTGTGCGTATTTGGGTTTATTTAGGTTTCATTTCTGAAACAAAATAATGTCCTCTGAAAAAAGGTAACAATTTTTTTCCTAATGACCATCAGTAGTATTTCAGCCATTCCAGCCTCTTACCTGCTTCTTACACATGTACAAACTGTAGACTGAGGATATCTTTGCAAGAAGCCCAAACAACTGTGTTGCCTGATGATTTTGCTCTGAACACCTGCTAGCCGCAGTCTGAATTTCTTCTCGGTTTTACTTTGCACTTCCAGATTGCTGTAAGCGTGCAGAGCTTATGCAGCCTTTGGTAGGATCCTGTGAAATTATTGCCTGTCCTAGGGAAAAATGGGACTGCCTGTAGATGGTTTATTGGGGGTTCAGGGTTTGCATTGCCTGTTGTGGGCTCACTCAAAGAAGGGACAAAAGATGTCTCTCAAGATGACGTGTCTTCAGAACACAGCCTGCCAATGTCTTCCACCTGCAGCCTTCTCTGTCAGGTTTTCTTCCATTTCTGAAGGCAAGGTGTGCTGGAATTGGCAGCACCCCACTAAGGTTTAGAGATGAAGTGCCCAGCAAGATGAGAGGAATTACTGCAGCACACAAATTACAATGGTAAATTAGAATTTAGGGGACCTTTTCCAGGACCTTGGAAAATGCACAGGTAGAATCTGATTCACAAAGGATACTTGTAACAATAAGTATTGCATCAGATAGAGAGGTAAAAACTGGTCTGAATTATTGGCTATTCTACTGACTTGCTATATGCATTTGGATAAAGGACCAAATTACTGGGTACTTTATTTTGTCTACCTGTATAATGTAGGTAATTGCACTTTCCTTATGATTTCAGCTTCATGAGCTAGAAAATTATTATTATTATGGGTGATATGCTTCTTAAGTGTTTTTGCTTTTTTTCTCATATTTAGGTAAAATTGTTCACTCTGTGAAAGATTAAAATGTAAATTCAACAGGATTGAAAGCTCTCATAACCTATTTTCAATAACTTCTCATCTGTCTTCAAATTAGCTATATTTTTTCAAATACTAACAATAATCAGTACAACAGTGAAGTAGATAAGAAATGACCCATTAAGTCAGTGAATGGTTGTATATAATTATCATGTTCTGAATCAACAAAATGTTCGTAGTGTACTGAAATGAGACTTAACATTTTCAAGTAGTCTTTGAACATCATTCAATTACTGGAATTCATTTAGTATTTCTCCTTCCGCTTTCCTCTTTGTTATTGTTTTTAGCCTTTTTCGGAGACTATAAATTCTATATTACAATTTTATTAGTTGGTTTGTCTTTTAATGAGATGTAAGTACTTTAGAAAATATCCTTCATAGCATTTGAGAAGAAATTGCTGTGTAGTTTTCTATTATTTCTAACTCAGCTGAAGTGCTTGATGAGTGTAATTCTGAGCCTCTTAATGAAAATTTGTGGGCACAGTATTCTCTATAAATATTGTACATTATAATATTTCCATTAATGTTTGTAAGTGTGCAAAATCTTTGTTGTTAAAAAATATCAACCGGAGACAATTAAGACTTTTTTACCCTGAGTCTTCCAGGTCATCTGAGAGCAGATTTCATTTGACATCCAGTCTCTCATATTTTAACCGATTAATTTTTATTATTGCCATCTTCTCTACAAATTTTGCATATGATAATAACTAATTGTACTAGAGGAAAGAGTAAAAGAGAACTTGTTAGGATAAAATGTGCTCGTGTCTTTAGCAAGAAGACAGGTGTGCGTCCAGCAATTCCTAGAACATCAAGAAGCATTAATTGCCTTTAAGTCTAAATTTTATGCAAGAATCACTGAGGTTTTCTTTCTTCTTCTTGCATTTAAAGCTTTGAAAGAAGAAAAATTTTCTGTTGATCATTTGCAGTGTACTTAATAAATACACTATATATTGTACATAGAACTATTCCCAGGCACTTGTGTCAGATCGACAAAAGGCAGCTCGTTGTTGATAAGTAGCACTTGTTGGAAAGTTCAAAACTGAATACTAAACTGGAGCACCATAATTATACTGTGATTTATTTTGGAGGAATTGAGTCTGTTTTGTTGGGTTGACCTTATTTTGGTCCTGAATTTTTGGTGAGGCTTTTTGAAACAAAAGCTGAACTTTTGTTGATTTTTCCCCAGTATGTTACAAAATACTGTTGGGGAATATCTTACACAAAGATTTTCTGTCCTTTGTTTTGTAGTATTCACCCGGCACTTCTGCTATTCTATGTGAGAGAGCAATGATTCCAAAACTGAACCAGATTAACATTAAAATTTTCTCACTTCATTATAGTATGGTATTTTTCATCTGAATGGAATGCTTGTTGCTGTACGAATAATTTCTGACAAACCAGACTTAACCAAATAGTGTAAACATTTGTTTTTGTAGAAAAAAAATTAGAAAAATACTATTTATTTGGACTTGTTCTTACACACAAATGTGAGAATATATTTTATTTTTTCCTTTTTAGTTTTCACTCACCTTAAAATTCGTTTGTTTACCTACATGGAAATTCTACATAAATTTGTATTTTTATTTGTATCTTTGGGTACTTTGAGTGTGTTGTATATATTTTTCAAAATGATGGAAAGTCTACCATTGTTTTAGCAATAGGGGGTAGCACAGATATCTCTTTTCGTTTCTGTTTCTAATAAAACTATGAAATGTGTCCTTTAAATAAATAATCTTTGTATTTCTCCCATTTTAGCCTTTCATTCCTTTAAAGGAATTGGAGCAATTTGACTTCGATATACAAAAAATGCTTGAACCACTGGAGGTTGAAATTCAGCAGGGAGTGAATCTGAAAGAGGAGGACTTCAATAAAGATATGGTAATTTGGTTGAAATGGAAGTCTGAGCAAAATAAGCCAGGAGATAAAAAAACCTGAGTGAAAATCAGAAACCCGTATTTGCGTTAGGATCTTTAGATATAACTTGGGCAAAATTTTGCTATGCTAATATATTATAAAATCAAAAGTCCCAAATTAGCATTAACCATTTTTTTTTGTGCTAACTTAACTTTTAGTTTACCAGAAAAGCATTTCTTGTCTCTTGTAAAAACACTAAGCAGACCAGGAATGTTATCCGTGGGTTCTATACTAGTTCCAGCAGTATTACAGAAAATGGAATAAATATTAAAATCTCTGTAGTAGTATGAAGACCAGGAAAGGTCAGAATGATGTATCAAAATGGGAAATATAGTGAAAGAATACATTCAGAAAAAATAAACGCCCATGAAAAGAAATGCCACTTGCCAATTTGTCCTTAACCAATCTACTTACAGCATTTAATGTAAATAGGTTTTGTGGCTGTGGTAAGCTTTATTACTTATTTTTTATCGTTGCAAGTAGTAAAGCCATTTATTCCTATTAGGTGGTGGGGAAAAAGGAAAAAGAGGAGTGAAAGTCTGCAGTGCTTTGCTACTGTTGCAGTTGTGGTGTGTGTTCTCCAGAGTGATTTTCAGAGGGATGACATTTCTTGGCTGGGCAATAAGGGAGATTCATCTTCAGAACCCTCTCTTCTTGAGTCCTCAGCAAGATCAAATATATATTTGTTTACAACCGATATAAAGGCTCAATATTATTTTACTTTTAAGGAATTCTTCAAAGGTGTCTGTTTCATATCAGTGCTGGAAGGAATCTTTACAGGACTTTTTTTTTTCTTTTATGCAGGAAAAATAAAAGTCAAGGCTATATGTGCCGCATACAGAATTTACCATGTGTATGTAGTGGTAAATTCTAAGTGAATCAAGTTTGATGGGGCAGTTTCCACCACTTGAGCATATTTGGTTCCTTTTCTTTACATCAAATGCTTAGTGTGGTTCAAGACACACCCCGAAGCTGTGACCTAGATTCAGCTTCAAAGATTCATAGATTCATATGGCTTCTACATAAAAAATGCTTAGTGATGCCATTTTCCCTGTCAGAATAGCTGTTTTGCAATGTGATGGTACACAGAATGGTCAGTAATTGCATGGTCTGCCAGCATACTGGCAATTTCGATCTCTACTGACAGTGATTTAGAATATTTCACATGTATCTATTCTTTTTGTTTGAAAGTAAAATATATTTCAAGTTTTTGCCTCTAATGTTTTTATGCTGATATCCTGGATGCTGCATAAGATCTAATATCAAACATCTCTAGATTTGCAGGTGCTGTCTCACTTTTATCCCTCTACATATATTGTAGAAAGAGAGTAAAAGTTACTTGATCATCCATACACAACTGCAAGTAGCTGTCACATGATTGCTTTAGCATAGTCTGTATCTACTGGTACTTAAGTAATCATTAGATTAAAATGCACATTATATTGGTTATTTTTTTCAATCAGAGTGAAGAGGATGAGAACACAGTGAAAGAATTGCTGCAAAGGGGCGACAGACTTCAAAAGGGAGTCACAGATGAGAAAAAACGTGAGGAAATAAAGACAAAACAACAGCTGTTGCGGACTAAACATAATGCCCTCAAGGTATAGGAGCTACAGTTATAAGCACATGCTATTAAAACAATTTTTTTTCTTCATTTCAGGGCATTGTTTTGTTAAATGAGTTGTTGTTACTATTTAGAGATGAGTAATTTAAAACTATTTGGCTATAGACATATTTTCCTATACAGTTCTCCTGATGCCTTGCAAAAGGCATTTGACAATCTCCAGCTTGAGAAGTACTCTCTTATCCTCAGCATTACAACCGTGTAATTGCCAGTTGGACAACACTGATTCCTTTGATAATTCCTTTTTTAACGTACTATGTGTGGTTTCTATTTCTCCAACAGCAGTCAAGACCTTAGTTAGGATCAGTTCCCGCAAACCGATATTTTCAGTTGAATAACACGCTTCTGGCCATGAATAAGTTGATTTCTCCTTCAGTAAAATACTTACACACTACGTTCCTTAGTTAGAAGAGTGGCTCCAGCCTCTCTAGAATAGGGTAGGTGGTAGTACCAATAGACATAGCAGCTAAGAGGCTGAAACCCAAAATTGCATATGAAAATTCTGAGTTGCCACAATCTGGGAGGTAAAACTGTGTGATATTGTTCCTAGAAACACACATGGTGCGAACTGTTTGGGCCAGCTAATAGATATAATTGGAAGTGTCAGCTTTCCATGGCAAATAAAGGTGATGAAAGATAGATTCTTACAGTTGGAGAGTCAGCTTTTCATGGCAAATAAAAGTGATGAAAGATAGATTCTTACAGTTGGAGAGTCACCTTGGTCACCTACCTGGCGCTATAGGCTCTGGCTACTGTAGAAGAATTTTTATCTCGTTAGAAAGCAGAATTTTTCTTTCTTTGGATAATTTTGATGAAGTTATCTTTAGTTTGGGGAACATGGCATGTTTACATTTTATTTTTACTTATTTTTATGCATCCTCTTTCCTTTCCTGTGGCTTTCATTCTAATTCTTACAATTGTACAGATCTGTGTGAATTCAGGAGAAGGATAGCTAGAATATAGTGGTGTTTTGTCCACATTTAAAAGAAGCTTGAAATCTGTTAGGTGTGTCTTTGGCTGTTCCACGCTAAAGGGAAGCAATTCATAATTTTTATGTTGGAGAAACAAGAACAATGTTTATTGCACTATGCTATTGACCAGAGCCTCCCTGGCTGTTTTTTATGGTATAGTGATGGATTTTCTTTTGGGTGACTCAGTTAAGGCATTCACCCTGGAGAAAAAAAAAATCAAAAATGGTTGAGGCACATTAATCTGAGTATTTTTATTTAAAATGTACCAGTAATTTTTAAATTTACTTCATAATAAGAAATTATAGTAATTAAAATATTTTCTGAATTCTGCATGAGTGAAGTTAAGCAGTTAAAGCAAATGTATATTCAATAACATTTATAAGGGAAAAAAACAGACATTGTATACCTTCCTGCTGAAGAGAACTTTTAATACTTTATAAAGCAGAGTTATAAACACAAGACGTTTGTTCTGTACGTGGTATTTAATTTAGAAAAAGGAAACCTGTCTTTGCAAACATCTCTGCATTGCAGTGATTTTCATTTGAATAGCTACAGAGTTTTCATGCAGGCTAGAAATTCACAGGAGTCCGCAAAATACAGAAGCCCCACTTTTGGCTAGATACTAAGTGGGCTGTGTTTCCATCTGTCCAGTAAGTATTCTGAGCAGAAGTGTTTTATATACAATATTGACATTTATGTAAGAGTCTTAACTTCTCTGAATATTGGTGGCTGTCTCAGTGGTTTATTCAACATGTGAACAACACTGAAATAGGTAACCTCCTTTAAAACAAACAAACAAAAATTGTTAAACTGATGTAAATATGTTAAATCACTCATATACTTGCTTTAAATATCAATATTTAATTAAAAAAATTAGCAGCCCTGTACACTTTCTTTCCCTTCAGTGTGCACTCATGCCAGTTCATATTTCATAAGCCTTTAATTCATATTCTAATAATGTCTGCACTGTGAACAGGACTTGAGAGCTCAAAGAAGAAAAAAGGCATTAGAGATTTCTCATCAATGGTATCAGTACAAGAGGCAGGCTGATGACCTAATGACATGGCTGGATGACATTGAGAAAAAGTTAGCCGGTCTGCCAGACCACAAAGATGAGCAGAAGCTAAAGGTAATGTTGTTTTGGGTTGGCAATGGTAGATCTGTTTGAGTGATAGTTTATCAACTGAACAGACAGCAAATGCAACAAACAATCCTGTCTTATAGATACAGAAAATTATAAGTTCTGCTTTTTATTTCTATTTATAGTAAAACAAACCCTAATTATCTGTGTTCAGACTGACATTTCTTTGTTGTACTATATTTTGTATTTGTTTCTTATACAGAATGCTATATAAATAATTTGAAACACACTAAATATAATATTTTGTCAATAATACAGAAAGTGTGCAATGTATTAAGAAGCATCAAATGTTTTCTAGTAAAAATTGTAATTGATTTTATGTATCTTTGTTCCAGATGAACAAATGACTTACCGATATATGGATGACCTCTATCTCATGTTAGCACATTCATTTTCATCAGAACATATTCACATGTCACTGTCAAACTCTATAGATTTATTTACATACTGTCAAAGGTTTTCGTGGTTTATTTTACATCGTCTTTCTTTGCTTCATTCTCTGTTGAGTTTCCCACGGAGTGAAATAGGAGTTAACTAGTACATTACAGAGTCTAATAGTATATTTGTAAGCTGTTCAAACACTATTTGTCCTGAATATGCTGACCCTTATTGAGAAAATGATTTCTCCAGTTGCCCATCACAGTGTACTAGCAAGAATCTGAACATGGAAACTGTTGGCCTTTGCTAACAGTTTCAGAGTGTAGTAGCTCTTAGGATCTCTACAGCCCATCTCCAAGAAGGTTCTTCAATTTCAGTTATTTTTGTTTTGTTTAAATGTAAAATAAGATATGAAGTAGCTGTAAATTTTACTTGTGACAATAAAATGGAAATGGATTTTCTGACAGAAGTATTTTGCTAATTTTAAGTTGATTGATCTAGTTAGCTAACTGTCCTGGGCCCTGTATTGGTTTTGCTCACTAGGAGATTGGTGGAGAATTGGAGAAGAAGAAGGAAGATCTGAATGCGGTGCACAGGCAGGCTGAACGCTTGTCTAAGGATGGGGCTGCAAAAGCAGTGGAGCCAACCCTGATACAGCTCAGCAAGCGCTGGCAAGATTTTGAGAGCAAATTTGCTCAGTTTCGAAGACTCAACTATGCACAAATTGTGAGTTGTTACTGGCAAACCCATATGTTTGCAACTGCTACTACTAACAGCATCCTACTAACAATGAAAGCGTCAGGGTCAGTGTCAACTCTTCAGATATTAATAAGAAAAGCCCTATTGTCTGCAACTGGGGGAAGCTTTATATACTCTAATACAATAGTGATCTGCTTTGGTCTTAAAATTGCCCTTAAGTTAAATCAGTCAATTACAAAAAACTCAGCAATGAAAAAATGTGTGTTTATTTCTGTTGCCTCATTATTTTTCCATAACATTTATCAGTTTAAAAACGTTAGTTTGCCATGCATCTATTTTGTTCACTGAACATGTAAAACACAAAAGTTGTCTTTTCCAAACTACCCATCCCATGCCAATTTTAATTGGTTTTTTTATTTGTCCATAACATGTTATACTCACTCTAGGAAGTGATTTGAAAAATTCTTATGACCCTTTATACACATGTCCTCTTCTTCAAATGCTTGAATTCTCAAAGAAGTTTTTGTAAGAAAATGTAACTTTAAATTTGACAGGATGAAAACATAATTTTATGAACCATCTTCATGTCTTCTGATTTTGAGTTGTTTAGTTGTATATAAAATACAATTATTCTTACTAGTTTATATATGCTGCAGTAACTGGGTAAATAAAAGGGAAATAAACTGTCACTATTCCAGATTTATGAAAAAAATATGTATTGAGTGTTCTCCATTTAGGAGTTTACCAGAGGTTTGTTTTGCACTTACCTGACAGTTTTTTCTTGCCATTCCTACTACTCTGCTCATTGTCTTCTGGGCTTTTGATTTTAAATGAAGAAAAATAAGATTTGCTTTCAAGGAAGTTTTTGCTTTATGTGCTCTCTGTAGTCTTAAAGTGCTTGTGGTAAAAGGGTGTTTCATCAAAATATAATTTTATTTATTTATGTATAAATGCACCTAGATTGCAGAGGGAACATACTGATAGGATAATTAAAATTTAAATATGTGAAGTGTTATTTTTAATTGATATATGGTAAACTATGTTTTAAAAAAGGAAAAAAGTTCCAAAAATCAGCAATATGTATAAACTTTTGATAAATATAGTGCTCTATATAATGTACCATATTGTGTATATGAACTTTTCTAATATTAAGTTACATAATGTATATGTAAAACTAATACTTTGGATAGTTATGCAGTTAATGGAAGCAATCAGAGAAGCATTAACTTTGGTTTGTATGTTATTAAATCTTGTTCCATCTGATTACACTATTCAGATTACTATGGTTTATATTAAACTCGATGGATGTAATCAGTCGCAAATTGTTTATATTGACATGGAGCTAGAGCAAGATTCACTTTGTCTTGTAAATGAGTTGGCTTTTTCTTAATGAATATATTTGTTCCTTTGATAATCAAGTAAGAAATCAGATTGTGCATGCAATTTATATGAAAACATTCTGCTGTCAATGTGCTTTTTATGTCACCCACCACCTACCATGACAGGGGATGAATAGATCCATTATAAATTTCTACTAGCAGATCAATAAAATTTATTTTAGCATATTTTTCTTTCAAATATGTAAGGTAGATTCATCAGCATGTTTTTGAATTGCTCGGACGAGTACACTCACCAACTTTTTAAATTCATGTAACTATGACATATGTTTCTATTCTTAAAATATATAATTGTATACTATATTTATAACTTTGAAAGGTTAATTTTTTAATATTCTCAAATATTTCATGCAAGAAGACTACTTCTTACTATTTATCTAGGGAATAAGGTCATTTAATTAAATTTACATATACACAGGACAATTACTGTATCCTTCTCATTTCTCATGAAAAATACCTTGCTCGGTTGACAATGACTAAGGTGATATTCATACGAAATATTTTAGAATTTTTACAGAAGCTACTGCGACTTGAGAGAGGCAGTATATTTTTATGACCCAAATCAGAGTGAGAAGGGCAACGGCCTTGTTATTGTTGCTGTTTTAACTTGCTGAATTAGTGAACAGAGTGAATTTCTCAAGGGTTTTTTTCTTTTTCTTAAACAGCTTAAGTACCTACCTCACAGGGATGTTGTGGGGATTCATTAATTGTTTGTGCAAGACTTTAAAATACAAAAGAAAAATGAAAATTCAAACTATTCACTTGAACACATGCATATACCATCGAAAACAACTTTCACAGAGATTTTCTGTTAACCAACAACTGAATAAAACCATACAATAAAAATACAAAATTGATTTTTTCTTTAAAGCAAAAGAAATAGAAAACTGCTGCATTTTTTAATTTATAATTTGTGATGTATTCAATAAGAGTTATTTAACAACTGAAAGTTGTTATTATAAATCAGTGAGGGTTTAGTTTCACTGTGTATCTTGCAATTCATTATGCTTCACTGAATAAACATAGCAAGACTGCACTGAAGAAAACCTTTAATTATGTTGCTTAATGACAGATTTGCATTCCTTACCTTTGTTGGAGCTAATATATTTTTGATATCAAAGTGTGAAATTAGAATTACCGTGCTCCCCTGGATTTTACTTTTCCCCAGTATTTCTTGTGAAGAACCTGTCAGAAGGATATAGGAACCACAACCT
This sequence comes from Cnemophilus loriae, assembly GCA_013397755.1. Lineage (NCBI taxonomy): Eukaryota > Metazoa > Chordata > Aves > Passeriformes > Corvidae > Cnemophilus > Cnemophilus loriae. The sequence continues at coordinate 1,706,886 of VZTF01002689.1, forward strand.
TAGAAGGATTTATTCTCTCTATAATGGTAGATCCTTGTAAAATCCTCATTGTCTCACAAATACATAGCAGTAAATATCCAACAACTAACTGGCAGATATATATTGGTGTATACCTAGAAAAAGGAATTTCCTGTCACCGCTTTTGAGAGTAGAGTGTGGTATATCACCTCAAACAGGCACGTTCTGTTTCATGACATTTTTGGGATGTTAATCAGTTTGGTATAGTGGTCCACTATGTGAAAATTGTCAGCGAGTAACATGTGACATTCTATAGGGAAAAAGGTGGGTTTATTACATTCACAGATTAAACATGATACACAAATACATAGATGCAACTGCACACAACCTAAAATTACATTGAGAGGAAAAAAAATGGAGTTGTTGTTGTCTTGCAAGTTTCTGCTCTCGCACATTGTTGTCTTTATTCATATGTGGCAAAATGAACAGTGGGCAGAAAATCAGCTGGTAGTAACACCAGTGGTGAAATCTGAATAATTTAGAAAAAAGAGTGAAATATTTTACTATAATGTTTTAAAATTAGGATTAACCGCTAAATCCCACTGAAATCTGTGATAGTTTAAGATACTCTTCAAAAAACAAGCCTTTACAATTTAATCCTAAAACAGTATGCAATTTTTGATTATTAAAATTGCATTTATTTAAAAAAGAAAAAAAAAATTACATTAGAGAGGTTAAGGGACAATTATTTCTAAAGCACCTCTGCAGAATCTGATATGATGAAGCCTTGGCAGTCACACAGTATTTTCAGAAAAGTTGTCGATTCCCTCTGCTACAGACTAAACATGAATCTTCAGTTACACTGTTTTTCTGCTACAGTTTAGCCACTCTTCCAGGGTGTTGAAAATAGTTGTCCATTGCAGCGGAAAAGCTAGATTTGGATTGTTTAATTCAAGTAAGGATCAAAATCAGTTATTGGTATGTTGATTTCATTTAATTAAATTATCCTAATGTCTGTTTTCTTGATTTTTTTTTTCCAATGTTTTCATTTCAACAGTCTATGAACATGTTTGTGTCATGGCTCAGTTCAGATTTTCCTGAGCTGACTTAAATTACTCTGGGTGTAGAGTGCCTTTATTATTAGAAAACATCTTCTAGATGAACACAGGTGAAGAGCCTACTCTGTAAATTCTTATTTTCTATGTGTCCTATTACCATATTTTATCAAGATACTCAGCATTCTTTCTGCTGTTCTACATAGTGGTCTTTCAGTTTTCCTCTCTTGGCTGAACTATGCATGCTGGAAATAATAAGACAGAGTATTTTTAGGACAAGAGAACCTCGTGCAATCTGTCAAAATTATGTATCTATTATTGTATATACAAGCAAAGAAAAATAGGCTTACCTCAGTCATTTCAGTAATTTTATTGGTGACACACACAAACATTCTATTGAAATTTATGGTCATTTTACTGCTGAAATATTTGGGCCTGGATTTTGGCCATACAGAATTGATCAAATGATAAACAACAGGAGAAACTGTCTTTTTCATACCAATTACACTATGTTTTGATCAAGAATGAATAAGGAATATAGTTATACAAAACTTGTATTTATTTTTATAAGGTAAGTGGTTTAGTCTGAGAAGTTCGATAGTTACCTGCAACATGGATAAAATACCAGCACCCTTAGTACTTACTTCATTTTGCCAAATAAAATACATTATTCTTTTTAAGATCCTTGAAAACATTCAGAAATTCAAAATGCCTATCTCCCAACTGGATAATCACTTCGGGTGAAAGAGTATGTGATCAGCTTCTGGAACCAGATTAAGGACTGATCAAATTTACATGTGAAATTCAAGAGTTTGTTTACTTTCAGTCTTTTAAGAACATCTTGAAATTTTCAGTTAAAATTTCCTTAGGAGCTATATTTAGTTAGTTTAATAAAATTTAAACTTTTTTTTTTTTAAACCATTAAAATATGTTTATACATCAAGATATTTTCTAAAATATAAATTAAACATTATTTAAATAAATATGTCACAGTTAGATAAACGCAGGACTCGGTGTCCTGATTATCTGTCTGCATGAAAAGAACGTGGACACTTCAATGGTAATGTGTTACCATTGTTTTCAGTTGGGGTTTTCCACTGTTTTCACAAACACTGGTGCTGGGATGAAGTGGTTTTCTTCTCATATCCTTGCTTAAATGTTTCTTGGGTTAAATAAACAAGTGATGGTTGCCAAGAAGAAGGGGCAAACTAATTCTTCATTATTTCTAGAATGAGTGGAGAGAGTGAGAAATAAAAGAGAGAGAAGACATGAGAAAAAGCAGGAAAATACCTACTGGACAAAAGAAGTGTACAGTGATGGATTAGTATCCAATTCACCTGTGCACTTTGGGTCTCTTAAGAACAGGACAGAGGTGGTACTGTGACACCATTTAACTTTTCTGACATTGGCAGGGGCACCTTTTTAAACAAATAGCTTTACACGGCATAGCTAAAGACTGGGCTTTTTTGACTGTGGTCTGCAAAAGCATGAGGATGAATGGGGGAACTTTGGGAAGAGAAGCACAGGTGAATGTTTGCACCTATTTCCCAGCATCCATCAACCTGGAAATTCCTATTAGAAAATGTGTTCCAAATAGTTTAAGTGTATTTAAAATCCTCTGATTTTCTGTCCGATTTAAGATAAAGTTATGGGAAAGATGGGACAATATCCACTGAAGATGGATATTGTCTTTGGTATGGCTCAAGAAGAGCTAATTTTATAGATGCATTTTAAAATGCACTTTACCTTCTCTGTCTAAAATGAGCGCATGCAGTGTTGCAGTAATTTAAGTGAAGACAATTCTTAGCCTTTTTTATATAAGTGGACAAGTTTACTGTGCTATTTTGAGTTTTTCTAAAGCAATTTGTCTTCTCTCATATTTCCTTGTTAATTCTGTGCCGTATTCACTCTCATCACTGCAAAGCTATAGTGTTTTAATAGAATTAAGTTTAAAAATCCCATATTGTGAGTGACAGAACTTTTCAGAAAAGATTTTTCTCTGCCATTTTTCATTATCTGTTATAAACTTCAGTGAAGTGATCTAAATTGCATTCTCGAGTTTAGAAGTGCAACTCGGTATCTTTACCTCGTCACATAGGACTGAAAGCTCTTGCTGCAACATGGAGTAAAGCAGGGTTAGAAATTTGTCTTTAAATTCTGTAGTTATACAAATGTGGTCTTAGCCATACCACAGGATTTTCTCACTGCTCTGAGTATGGCTGAGATGGAAACAAGACCAAGCCTTTGATTAAAAAATCACGTACAGCATAGCACCCAGTGGTCTCTGCTTTCAGACTAAACTGAGCATTACACTACTATAATATTTTCTTCTTTATAATTACCCAGTTATTTGGAAAACAGGGCAGCTAATTACCGTCTTATTTTCTCTGCTATAGTATATTATGATTTATTAGCATAATAAATTACATGGTGTGGATTTTGGTGTCAAAAATTACTCGGTAATATTATTGCATTAAATAATAAGGGAAAAGACCTTCTGCAGAGTAATCTGGCCCTAAATGACAGCATCTTTTGAAGAGATGATGTTCATCTCTTGTCTACAATTCAGAATGTCAACATCACTCATGGTTGGAGGTTTTTTGGTTTGTTGTTTTTTGGTTTTTTATTGGTTTTTTTTTTTTTCATGGATGCATCTGAGTATACACACAAAGGTAGAGAAGGAAGCAGATTTGTAGATGTACAGTGTGAGTGCTGAATTTTCTATTTGAGCATATTTAATTAGCCTTCAAAACTGCTGGATGGACAGCAGTTTTGTTCACATCATTTAAAGATACAAATCTATGTCTTGAAGTAACAAAATCAGCCTAAGTGACAAAACCTATTGTTATTACGTATGGTTGTATCTATAAATGTAGATTATAGATGGAAAATAATTAGGTAACACTTTTTAACATTTCTGGAAAGTGTAAGAGTTTAAGGTTTAGGACTTTGCTCTTTGAAGCTGTTTGCATTCATTATGAATGCGGTACTGAATTGTTATTTTTAGTTTATTTTCTAAATTATGTCAACATTATCTAACAGGTGTAGTTGGCATAAATATCTGGAAAGTTAGCATCACAACTCAGCAGTCAGTTTCAAAATGGTTTTGTCAATTCAGATATCGGTAGTCTGTATTCTAACATATCTGAGCTTTATCTTTGGTTGGTTCTTGGTGATCACTCAGTAGTTACACATACATACTCAAGGCAGCCCTAAAGCTTCATGCCCTTAGGCAGCATAAATGCTATCTAAGATTGTGGCACTTCTGTAGTCTTGATAAATCAGCCATTAAATAAGTTGGCATTGAGCAAAATCTGTTCTTAAGTAGGCTGACTTCCAGCAAGTTGTGTCATATTAGTTCTGCCACTATTATCAATGTTTCACCTCTATAGTTTATCACTGTCCAAGAAACACAACTTTGCAATTCTATTTTGAGGAGAAAATAATTTGAAATTCCTTCTAATTTTTTAGGGTATTTCCTGCTGTGTGGCTGAATTTGAGTATATGGCACCGGTTTGACAAAATCAATAGAGCCTGTCACAACTGGACATTATAGCTACGGGGTTATAGGACTGTGTACAAGAGTTAAATTTTCTGAAGTGTCAAGTAGATATTTACTGAAATATGACATGTATAATGTCTGTATGTTTTTTAGGTGTGAAAAATTACATGATCAATGCAAGAAATGCCTAACTCCTCTGGATTTGTGTATTCTATAGTTAGCATATAAAAACTTTCAAATACGATTTGTCTACTGGAAGGTAACACATATAAATCAATTCCAAAAGTATTTTCCAGTTAAATCCTTATAAAAATCTAAACAACGTTTTAAAATACTTGTTGAAAACTAGTTTAGGATGTCGATTTTGCAGTGTTCTGATTTTTCTCAGTCCAAAATCTAATGTAAGCATTTGCTTATTTCTGGTTTCTAATGCTGATAATGGCTATCTGTCTTGGCTCACTGGTACTATCTCCCCCCAAAATCCTACTGACTGTGCATGGTCTGAGCAGTGTTTGGTAAATACTTATGAGATACTCTTTCATGGATTTAATAATTCCTCTTATAGTGTTACAAATATCTGTATAAAGTTATGTGACAGACACAGATTTCTTTGTCAGTTTTGCTCCACTGCAATTATTAAGATACGCCATCATTATCAGAAGTAATCAAGATATATGCATAATTTATTTAAAACAAGAGACATTTTCTATACTCCAGTAGTTCCAATTAGTTAATAATGCCATAATGCTACGCTATTTTGTTTTTCTTCAGGACATGGTAACATTGCAGATGTGGTATAAGATACACATTATTCTATTTTTTCTTCTTTTCTTTTCTGAAAAACATTACTTATATCATATACACTGAATTGTATGAGAGTCTTCTGCCCCAGTCTCATCATAGCTGAAATTAATTTCTTTTTCTCTTTGCTTAGCAAGTAGATACCAGTGGAAGTTATCAGGTTAAAAATTACCAGCAGAACTGCTGGAATTTATGAATCATCTTAGTCACTTATTTCTGTGCATGTTAGCAGGTCTTTAGTGAGGAGAGCTGGGTAAGTTTTCAAATAAGCTGCTTTTAGGTTCAGTGTGTAGCTGTACCTCAGTTTGAGGAGAGTTCCTATCTAGAAGCAATTATCTAAGCCAGAATAAAACAAAAGCATTACTCAGCAAGTGAGAAAGGGATTGCCAAAGGTGTTCATTTTGCTACTTGACCAAGTGTATTTGACGTGTTGGAGGGCTCCAAAGGCATGAGGATGTGAGGAACACAAAGGATTGGCTGAAGCATCAAAATGTTCACTCATAGTTTTTAAACTATACATTAAAAAAACCAAACCAAACCAACAACAACAACAACAAAAAGAAAAACAAACAAACAAACAAACAAAAAAACCACCAAGGTTGCAACTGTGAATACTCTGGATTTAATGTTTTAAATGAATTGCTGTAGCTTTTGTCTGTCTCTTCTCCTCTTTCCCTGCCCCCACCACATCTAAATAGGAAAATAATGCACTTATCAGAGTGTAGCAGAACTATCTGAGGTATTGGGAGATATCCCATAATTTAAACCTGTGCATCCAGGAAAGAGATATTTTCTTACGGAGAAAACGTTTGCATTTCAATCAAGTTATGAAAGGGATAAATAAGACAATATAAGTGGAATTAAGTTCAGGCTGGTTGATGTCTGTTACTGATAGTTTTCAAAATCAAAGCCTGCAATTTTCTATTGCTACTCCTAGAATCTAAAATTTACTGAAATGTTTTCTAATTAATGCCATTATTAGGAATAGTTTCATTTTAGCTGGCTTTATTTAATTTTATGTATAGATGAGGTAGATTCATTTTATCACAGAAGAAAAACTGTTAAAGCAGCATTTCTCAAGTAAGGTATGCCTTAGCAGAGAAGTGTTGTGAAGGCATAAAGCACTCTCTGTCCAAGAACAGTGCTGAAAATAGTCATGTATATTTTTAAAGTCTCTATTTTTTATATAAGTCACCGATGAAATCAGATACAAGCATTAAACTATATGGTTTAAGTGTTGCAGGATTTTGTGGACTGCAACCACTCTGCAACATGAATAGAAAAAAAATCATATACATGAGGCAATACTTCTTACTTGAAAATATTCTTTTTTCAATATTTTAAAGATATTTTGTTAATTCCAAGTGCCTTTTAAGGTCTTGTCTTCAAAGAATTGCAGAAGGAATTCATAAATTTTTGATCCTGCATCGAGGATTTAGGTGTCTCTGTACTTGAAAGAGATGCTTCTTTTTGTACTAATAACTTGTTTGTGATTGACTAAGGCCATTCAGCCCCATAGTGAAAGTTCCACATCATCACTATAATTTTGAACTTTCTACTTATATGCACACTAACAGGTAAGATATGCTAGCAACACTGAAGACAGAATAAATTTTTCTGAATGTTAGCTGACCTCAGCACTCACAGTTGGCATAGAAACGTGTGAATAAAACCTATTTTATAAATAAGTACTTTAAAGTGGTTTTATTGACCTCTGATAGCATTTTACCATACTTTTGTGTGTCTAATTCTTTATTTGATATATTGATGATGAACATGTGCTAGCAAATACCATGTGGTTCACAAGATTTTTGGACTCTCAGGTATCACTGCCTTTGTCCAGAAGGTGTGTGTTGTCTGCTCCATTTTTTTCATATGTGTAGCACACCATGTTTATTCTGCAGAGGTGACAGACTTTTTACACTCATATACAGCTGCTTGCAAGGAATACTTTCTCAAGTGTTATTTCACTTCAGGAGCAGGCACATTTGGTTTCCTTGAGCCTGTCATGAGGATGCTGCCAGGAGCAGAGCTGAGGTACAGCAGTGCAGATGGGAGTGTTTTGCAGCTTTGCTCCTCCCTTGTTTCTGTGAAGTCATTAAATCAAAAGCACAGACACCGAGGTTTGGAGCCCTATCATGAGAAGGGGCCAAAAAATGGAACACTTGTCAAGATCTGACACAAGAAAGTTGGAGGCTTTCTGGGTGTAAACTCTCAAAAGTGATGTTGGGATTATTCCCTCTGAAAAAGAGGAAAGGAAATGGATACACTGCAATTGGTGGAAGGTGCTTTAACAATGAATTTTCCACTGTTGAAAGGAAATTAACAGCATTCTCCAAGACTAGTTAGCTCTGATGCCACCGTCGTGTTAGATGTAGGCAATAATTATCACAATTATTTCTCTGGAGAAGGTATGTGAATTTCTCAGCAAAACCTGCATTATTTTGGTACATTTTTTGGGTTTTTTGTTGTCATTTTGTTCAGTTGGTTTGTTTTGGTTTTGCTTATTGGCCTTCTCTGTAAGGGATAGTTCATGAATTTGTTTCTTATGGTTTTGCTGCACCTGGTAGGGCATGGTAACTATCAATAAAATCAGTTTAGATGGAGTCGTGTATGGAAGGATTGTGTCTCTTAATTAAAATTATGTAATGATGGGGAAGAAAATTGAATTTACTATTCTAGGCATGACAATGCTTGCTAACAAGCAATGCATGAAGTGTTAAATCTTACACAAAAGGAGTTGTTCTTTCAGAGAAAAAATTATTTGCACATCATTATATCCCTGACAGTCAAGGAAAAAAAAAAATCAATATGTAAAATACTAAAATTGTATTTTACGAAAATAGTAATATAGGAAATGGCCAGTTACCCCAGCATTTCCCAATCACTTAACAGTTTATTTGTATTTTATGTATATGTTGTACTATATATTTTTTAAAAACATTAAGTATTTTGAAGTAATTCTAATGCATTCTGCCATTTTATCAGATTCAGCTTATCCAAACCTATTCTTAAGTGGTTATCTAAATCTTTAATTTCTACTTTCCTATTGATTTTTAATCCTTATAAAATCTTCACCTAGCATGGTTCTGATGAGCCATTTTGGCATTAGCAATTACATATATCTCTACTGAATTAATATTATTTTAATAGTAGTTTCTCCCAGCTGCTGTGATCACCTTTCATAAGATTTTTTCTCACTACAGTTTTAGGGTATGATTCAGTTTCAGCTTTGCTTTTCTAGTAAACATGCTTATCCAGAATATGAGGAAGGACTCTGCTTGTTTTATTGTCTATTGTAAGGCAATTCTAGGCAACACTGGGACAAGCTAAAAATGTTTCTCTTTGCTGATTAAAATTGTCGCTTCTGGACATGCCTACCCTCCGTTCCTTGGTGCAAGATGACAGCGTCAGCCATGGGTTCTGTCATGGTGCTTTCAACGCAGGAAAGATAGAAGGGAAGAAACACCTGTGACCTGTTGAAAAGCCCAATAAAGACAAAGATACCTCATCCTCATTTTCTAAAGTAGTATCAAATTTTCAACTCTTTTTTAAAAATATATTTTCATATATAATTTTATATATATTTATTTCAAGTATTCAGAAACGAATTGATTTTGTCCGTGACTTTTTTTTAGAATAAGGTACTAAATAATGTATCAAAATATGAGGGCAGGTTCTGGTAGGAGTCTAATTTTAAATATCAATCCTTTTGTTTGTTTGTTTGTTTGTTTATTTATTTCTCTGATTGTAATATTTTACAGTTTAACTAACAATATAAACAGTAGAACTATACAAGTAATCATCTGTCTATGAGAAATATTTAAAGTTTCCTGTAAGGGCAGTGTGAATATATGGTTGCATAAATCCCATTTTTCTTCATAACAGTGATCGAAAGGTACCCAGTTTTGCCACTCTAAATAATTAAGTGTGATATCCATGAAGTGCTCACACATCTGATTTCTGCTTGACTTTTTTGTAGTTTCAGGAATTGTTTGGAGTGAGAAGACACAGATTTTATTTTATCTAAATACATGCATGTGCATATATGTGTGTCTATATATTAATTAGCCTAAATTTGGGTTGAAAAGAATAGGCTAATCTCATACAACTGTAGAAACTAATCATATTTTGTATGCCACTTTACATATTCATGTGACCTCTTTTTGAGTGAAAACCCTTGCACACCTAGCATGCTCTTTTCGTTACTGTGAATAGAAATATTCTGTCCTCTGAGTCAAAAAGAAAAATACAATTATAGTTAAAATGTTCCATATGTGGGCTCAAAGTTCATTACTACCTGTAGGAGTGTCACACTGTAGTCTTCAGGGATTAAAATTTATATTGCTGCATGCAGGCCTCAGTGGCCTGTTGAGATGATCCCATTTTCTAATCAACTGGGACAGCTTCTTCTTTAGGTTTACTAGTGTGAACTGTTATTTTTGCAGAGCGTGTGATTCATGAAACATAGGGGGCAAGCACAATTTTTTTAAAAGCAATTTATTTCAAATAATAAAAATTATAGCAGTGATGTGGTAATTAGGTTTCAATGTTAGCAGATGTACTGAGAAAGTCATTTAGTGAGAAAAGTGTAAGCAAAGCAATTAAATTTGCATAAGAAATGCAGCAGAATAACACAAATCTACAGATAACTTTATGGGCTTTATATGTGATATGCATACATCTTCTGGAGTGTGTATATGCATATTTTAAGACTCTAAAGAAAATTGAAGAACCAGATGACTCAGCTCGGTAACTGAACAGAGAAATATGTCCTGAATTAAAATGAGACACCTTGCTGAGGTAGTGTGTGCTTATATTTGTTTTCTTTTGCATAATGTGTAGCTAAATAATGATGTTGTTTTCTTCAGGACCATTGATCAATTGTCTTTCACATAAATGGCTCCAAAGTCTGTAATTTTCTGTTAGTAGTGAAGGATCTAAATAATGGAATTTTTGAACATTTACCAACAATTACCTGTAAAATTCTTTGAGGTCCTCAATAATTAAAGTTTGTATTTTTGAGAAGACAGACATCAAACAGAAAGGATCTTGGTCCCACTCTAGGAATCCATAAATAAACTTAGGTTTATGAAACCACAGATGGTTGGTATCTTAAACTTTGCCTTTTTTAATGGATATGCAAGTGATTTAGTATTTGGAGTTTAGTTAGAAGCAATCAGAAGTCTCCCTGCTTCAAAGCACACTTTTGGTATCACATTTTTATCTATGATTCATTAACAAATCAAATGGGAAATACAGAGGATTTATATAAACAGCCACTTTTTTGTCACCTTATATGTCAGTATCCTTTCAAATGCCATAGATCAACAAAATGTTTTCTTGGAACCAAAACATTCTGGGATGTCTTTACATTTGGTGTATGCATGTGCTTCCAGAATAGGGTGTCTATTTAATATTTTTCCAGATTAAAAAAAAAAAAAATCCTAACTTCATGAAGAGGTGCGCTGCTGAGTTTTCTTTTAGAAATAGTAATGCGTTAAAGACCTTTCAAATACAAAATTACAAATTGTACTTGCTAGTTTAAAGAGTAAGTTTTTAGTATAGTGTTGAAAGTACAGAGTTGACATATTTGTTTCGTGTTGCATTTTATTTAAGGAATCGTGTCTACTATGCAAGTCATTATTTTACTTGATACCTTGAAATTATTTATTATTTCAGACTTGGCATGCATGAAATTTCATAATGAAGGACAGATTTTTCAAGAGGTGTGATGATTTAAAATGAAAGGGCTAGCACTAAAATCTCAGTAACACCATAACCTCAGCATACTCTAGCATTTCCTATCTGCATTTCTTTGGAGAGTAGAAGAAAAGCTTGCATGCTCTTGCATGGATTAATTTCAGTGCCTGCCATTTCAAACACACAAGGAATATGAGTAATCTGTATCAGAAACCTCAGATATTCCCTGCATTTGTCCTTGGAAGTTACTTTTGGTTGTTTCTGGGTTGTGAGCTGGAAATTGCATTGTTATAATTTTGTCTGGTGTTAAGAAACTAAAGGAAGCATTCTGTTGTATATCTATATTAGCAAACAGTTCGTGAAGATACAACTTTTGTGATGACTGAAACTAGGACTGTGGAAACCACTCATGTGCCTTCTACATACCTGGCAGAGATCCTTCACCTTCTGCAAGCCTTGTCCGAAGTGGAGGAGCGCCTTAATTCTCCTGTTCTGCAGGCTAAGGATTGTGAGGATCTCTTCAAACAAGAAGAGTGTCTCAAGGTAAGATGGAAAGATTTTCTTAGCGATGATTAGATTACATCATTTTGGAGCTTCTGTATGTTGGTGGCCTCTGCTCGTTCTGAGACATCTGTTTTGGAAGTGCAAAGCCCCTCTCTGCGATGTGCGCATATATGGATGTTTGTATTTGGGGGCTCACTGGGGCAAAATATGAAAAACACTGAAGTGTTCATTTATTTTTAGCTGTTTAACCTGTATTTGGAGGACAAGAGCATTAGAGTATCTGCATATTAAGTCCTTGAATGGGAGAGAAAGGATGGAGAGGCACAGTATATTAAAGATAGAATTTGTGGTTAAAGATTTTTTTGTGTGTGGATAATGGAAAAAAATTATTTACTGAAATGTTTTTTAAGCATTGGAACAGGCTGCTCAGGGAAGTGGCTGAGTTATCATCCCTAGAGGTACTTAGGAGATATGGAGATGTGGCACTTGGGGACTTGTGTTCTGTGGTGGACTTGGTGGTGCTGGGTTAATGGCTGGATTCGATTTAGGTCTTTTCCAGTCTAAATCACAGAATATTCTGAGTTGAAAGGGACCCATACGGGTCATAAGGGTCATGGACCATTCTGAAGTGGATGGTCCATGCAGGGATTGAACCAACAATCTTGGTGTTGTTAGCACCGTGCTCTGACAAACCAAGCTCATCTCCTAGTGGTTAAATGACTTCATGATTCTATGATTAGTAAGTATAATTACTAAGTAACCCTGTCCACACCCAATATTGACTGCTTTATTTTAATGTATGATTTTTAAAATTATTTTTACTGGAACAGGAACAAAACCAAGTAAAATTTAGCTGTTGCATATCGTGTTAGACCAAAAAGCCTTGAAGTCTTATTGGGTCTGCACTCCATGTAGTTCTTATTTCAGTTTAATTAGCTGAATAGAGAATATTATCCAATAGTTAGATAATGTAGTTAAGAAAAAGCGAATTTGGTATTGTTAGTATGACTTTAAATATTACTGTGTTGTTTCTTCAGTGCTTGAAATATTACTGCCTGGTTTGCAACAGTGAAATCCTTTGAAACTGGTGGAATTTTTCCAACACAGAATTGACATAAGAAGAGAATAAGATTAAAGTTGTAAGCCTAAGTAGATGAATGGGTTATCAGCTTTTGCAGAATAATGTTTGTGCGAGGAAAGCCTTGTAAAAAATTGTGCTCAAGTGCTGTATATAATTACAGCAATTCCAAATTGTCATCCAGCATGAAGAGAATGCTACATTTCCATTTTTCTGTGATTATTTAGGAAAAGGAATTATTTTTTAAAAAAGTAAATATTAGCCTAAAGAGGCTGGAATTTGCCTACAGTCAGCTATAAGAAAGAAGCTTAGAGGGAGAATCAGAGCAGTGGCTCTGGCTATATGCTCTGAATTTTCCTCTGTAGGAGCCCATTTATCTCTTTCCACATCAGAGGATGTGTAACAAAACCACATCCATATGCTGCTATCAGCTTCTGTAAAATCACATCTGTTTATAATTCTTATACATTCATAGATATTGTCTATTTTAGGCGTTTGTATACACACACATGTGCACACACACAAATATTCTTATCAGCTTGTGAAAATCAGGATGTTTTCAGTTTCCTAGCAAGGCAGCAGAGCTGGGTAGTGAAGCATAACAGTGAAGTATTGGATCAAAGGAAGCACAGAACTGGTAACAGGATGTCAATCAATAGGTGTCAAATACCAGTAGGCTGTTTCTTTTACCACTTCTGATTTAGCAGCAGTAGATTAAAGTCAGAGTATTGAAGCACGAAACATGCCAGTCTAATTGTCATTCTTCATTTTAAACAATCTCTTCTGCACCAAAAAAAAAAAAAAAAGTAATAGACTATGTAAATCATGGCTAATGAACCCCTACTTTACCCTTGTTGACGAACCTCTCTTCACTAATATATTGGATGGAGAAAAAGTGGTCTACCTCAGGAAGTTTACTGGGAAGTGACTTCCTTTTAGTTCTTCTTAATGCTTTACATTTGGGCTAGCTTTATCTGATTTATATCCGTTAAGTAATCTGTTGTTCACCCACATGTATTGGGTATTATTGGAGTTGACACCAGCTTTAATAATATTGATTACTGAGGTTACAAGTGAATACTACCATAGGTTTAATTTAACTGAACTATTAAATTGTTATGAGATGCATTTGTGGGCACAGTTCCATCTTCCTCCAAAATAAATCTCTTAGAAGAGGCAAATGGGTCTTGCACATTCATGGGCTTTTGGAAGGGTATAGGTTTGATCTGAGCCTGCTTAATGAATATTTATTTCCAAGGAAAAGCATCCATCATTGTCATTATCCTGCAGTAAAAATAGAAAAGTAGTGCATAAATTGTTCAGCAGCTGGTTGGGAAAGGTTTGAAATTAAATTGTCGTTGATTTTTTTTCTCTGACAGATTTGCATGAATCAAATTACAGAACTGTCATGAATAGCTCTGTGTTTTAAAACTGAGCTTTTGATTTTTTTTTTCACTCTCATTCAGAAAGAATCCATTTTAATTAATCTGTAAAAGGAAAAATAAGTTTATTTACAAGAATCAGTGGTAATGGCTTTGAACATTTTCTCCAGAGTAAATATGTTTAGTAAGACTTAAACATGACTGCTCATTATCAGATAGGATAAATATTGAATACAAATTAAAAATTGCTAATATCAATTGTCATAGCACCGACTTTTTATATCAAAGGCTTGTGAAGTAGTAAAATATGATGTTTTGCAGCAAAAATCTGGTAGCTTCTAACATTTAATAAATTGTAATACTTTAATAAGCACATTTAGTATATCTGCTGAAACCAGCTCATAGGAATGTTTTTGTCTTCATTTTAAGCTTTAGGGAGTGCAAAAGTCAGATAGACAAACCAAGTCTTGTCACTTTATCTCATGAAGTGGGCATTGCAATGTTCTCGTCATCCTGTTACAAGCTCTTCTAAGTATTAGGACATAGAGTACCCCAGCTTTCCTTTATCATTGTACTGACAGTATTTAACAAACTATTTAAATATTACAGTTCTGTCAAAGATGAAACTCGAGCTGATTGTACAGAAAATTATGTTGGCCTGATATACTCTCAAAATAGGACAGCTGCAGTTACAAGCACAGACATTATTTCTGTCTGCTGCTGCTGATGCTCATATTGATGGAGTTCACAATCTTTGGGCTACCTGTATGGAATTCCTTGTGATTACAATGGATTCCATTACATGAACAAACGTAGGGGTAAAATGCCTTCAGATTTTAGCTCATTATCCTTCCTTGCAACTGATGTTTCAAATATTTTCTAAAAGTTAAGTCAGTGTAAAAATTTGCATATATTCTACTTAATATGGTTATATTGTTTATACTAAGAGAAAGTTTTGCTGTGTAGTGATTATCTCATGCAAACTAGTTGACTTGTTTGAGCTCCAGATTGTTTAGTGGGAGATGTATATGCTGAAATAAATACACTGATTAACCAGAGAATAAAACTAACACATATTTCCCTGTGCTAACATATGGGAAAAGTGTGTTAAAATGAAACAGTTTACCTGGAATTTAGGAAGTCTAGTTTATAACCGTATGTGAAAAAGTTGTTAGTAGAATTTTTAAGGATCACTGTCATAGTCATGGCATAGTTGTGCCTATTCATTACTTAATTCTATTAACTTTGAATTCAAAACTTATTTCCTGAGGTTACTTGCATTATAAAATTATACTGCAGACCTGCAGTAGGGCCCATACATATTAGTGTTTCTGTTTCTTTTTCTTTTTTTTTTAATATCCTTAATTTTGACAGGAACATCTCATTGTGGAATATGATTATACATTTAGCTATCATATTTTTCAATGATGTAATAGTTTTAATATGGAAAGCCATCTGGCTCTGAGGAAGAGATTTCTTATAAATGTAAGATATATGTATGTCTTGCATAATCACTCTAACAATTCTGTTTCTAATTCATCTTCTTCTGTACTTCCCACAGGGCTTTTATGTAGTTCATTAAAAATTGGGTTGGTTTCTATGTTGTTTTTTAAATATAGATATTTTAATGCTCTGATTCGTCTTTTCTCTTCTTTTTTCCTTTGGTAATCCTTCATCTACTGACAGAGCAGGTTTTTTTGCACTGTTTTCTACTGTGTCATATTTCAGAATATAGGAATTTATTGTACACATCACACATCCATGATTCTGGCACCTAGAATACCATTTCAAAATGGTTTATGAAGCCAGTAATACCCATACCAGATATTGTAACTCATAATTCTGTTCAAATTTTTAAATTGTAATTAATTTGTGGAATTTTTCCAGCTGTCCACTATTACTAACAACTGTGCTGTTACTGGGTTTCATGTTAGTACAAAAAGCATGAAATATTGTAATGAATCTGCTATACATATAGTTATGAAACATCATTCTACAAATGTTTGGAATGTCAAAAAACGGTATTTTTAATTTTATCCATTGGAATATGCATTTGGTGTGTACTAAGGGCTTCTTATCAAGAAGCATCACGTAATGTGAAATTCAGAGTGATTTTCTGCTGCAGCTCGATAAAACCCAATTAACCATAACTTAGAACTGAGTGTGCTCACATGCACTCTGCAAATAGATCTGTCAGTAACACCG
The DNA here is from genome assembly GCA_013397755.1 of Cnemophilus loriae. Classification (NCBI taxonomy): domain Eukaryota; kingdom Metazoa; phylum Chordata; class Aves; order Passeriformes; family Corvidae; genus Cnemophilus; species Cnemophilus loriae. The sequence continues at coordinate 1,723,074 of VZTF01002689.1, forward strand.
TGCTTGGTGACAGATTTGTACACAAATAGCCAAGGAACTGAATTTTTACAGGAGGTTGTCTTTCTCTGGCAGATAAAGACAAATTCCAGGTAGTGAAAATGAACTGGGGCTTGAGTCTCTAGCACTCGGATTTCTCTTTTAAGAGCAGTGAGATGGATCAGTCCCTAAAGGCTACTGTCACTTCAGCTGCTAATGATTTTCTGTTATCCTTTTTTCTAAAAAATTAAAGCTTTGTGCACTTCTGTTAACCGTGTTACAAAATCTCCCAAGGCATTGTTGATTACTGCTTGCAGATCATTCTCTTCAACATGAAAGATAGATGGGGAATATGTTTGAGATACATGAGTATAAATGTACACGTGAATATAAACATGGTTTCTCTTTTTTTTCCTTGTGGATGTTCTTATACTCATTTACAGCACATCAGATGTATCATCTTGTTCTGTCTCCAGCAGCTGTGCTTTAAACTAAAGCAAAAATCTAACATAGAAATTCTATAACTTGTTCATTGACCACTCATTTTAAACATTAAGGGATATATCACTTACCAATTCTGAAATGCATAGATGCATTTCATCTATTTTTAATATTTAGAAAATTGATCTACTTGAAAAAGCCTAAAATTTCAGTATTCACAGGCACATATATTATCTTCACTTGGTTACTTAAACATGTTGAACACAAGAAGTGCCTTCTTGGGTGGCTCAGATGAGCTGATATTCAGACCTACTGAAAAGTGCCTAAGTATGTCCTGGCAGCTTATAACATTTCAATTACATTTTCTCCTGTTCTTTAAATATGCAATTTTTTAGTTATGCATGAGGTTTTGTGAAGATGCTGCCTCCTTTATATTCATGGGATATAATCTTGGAATATTTAGAGGAATTTTATGTTTTTATCATCTGATATTTTTTATATTCAGATTAATAACATTGAATATCTGAATTTTCCATGTCCTGAGTGTGTAAAACAAAGATTTAAGTAGACCTGAGTAAGCAACACTGACTGTGAGACGTTTTTCTGGGAAAGTCAAATGCGGTTTGTTGGGTAATGACACAGACCCAGCCAGCTTTCACTCCACGTGATAGATTGCTGACGAGGAGGAAAGGTGTGCCTTATCGTGACTCATTCCAGAGACAAGACATCTACCATTCTCTTTTGATTTATAAATATTCATTTAGTCTGCTAAATGTAAGTCATGTTGCTCAAGACCTAAAAATTCAAATTATTGGTCATATGGGGCTTTATGGAATGTACATTTATCTTTTTTTTCCTTTATTTTTCTTTTTTTCTTTATTTTTTTTTTTCCCAAAGAATAGCATATTATAGTACTACTGCTTTAGGAACCCAGAGTATTTTTTCTTTTGTTTTGTGGGGTGGTCTTATATGCAATTATTTCAATGCATCGCCTTCACATTTACATAAGGACTTAACGTCTTATATTTTACAAAATAGTAAATCCAGTGTAGTAACTTTAATTAGTTAAAAAAATTACCACCATATTTTGTCACTTCAAGAGTTATTCGGATGTTTTATTAAGTTCCTAGGGTTTTTAAAATATTTATCCAGCAATTTGGAGGAGAAAACAATTTGGATAATTATCCCTACTTCCCTGTCGCTTCATATTAGTACTATTAGTAATATACTGGTACACCCTATCATACCCATGGTTCTAAAAAACTGTTTTTAAATCAAATTCATTACAATAGAATTGTAGCACTTATTATCTAGCCATGAGATGGTGTGGATTGTGTGTTTATTCAAAAAAAAAAAAAAAAATTAAAATTAAACCCCGTTTGTTGAATCAGAATTCATAAATGCTGAATAAAGAGGAAATGATAAATACAATCTGCATGGATATCGTAAAAGTTTCTTTATTAAGAAAAATCAGGAATTGCAGAGTTAGAAGCCAAACCATCATTCACAGCAGACAAGTATTAGACTCCGAAAGTTAAAGAAAGGCAGGAGAGAGCGAAGGGCTCCCTACTCACGGGCTGGAAAGTGCTTCAGTTTGGTTCAAACTGCCCATGAAGTCTGCCCAGTTTATAAATGGCTTTCTAAGACTAAAAGCTTCCCTCTAGTACCTACACACATCTCTGCAGCTTTGGGTGTACTAAATTTTATACATGGAAGGTTACTAGCAAAGCAACGCTTTAAAAACAGCATCAAAATTAGTAGTGTTTGATGCAGTTTTAAAATGGTTTGATAGTGTTCAGTAAATTGGAACAAATAGAAAATTGCTATTTAGTTTGATTAAAACCAGGAAAAAGGAATGTACAACAACAACAACAACAACAACAACAACAAAAAAAACAAAACAAAAAAAAATTCAGCAATGCTAAAGAATGGAGCAGAAAAATGACAAGAAAACAGTGGCAGATGGTTAAAATATAAGGCATGGTAAAAAAGTTCAATTACACCTGTTGCTTTAGAATTTTGGGTAACTCAGTTTAACATGCAGTGAATTGTACCTTCAAAAGATTTTCTCAGTGTGTTTTTTTTTTTTTACCCAGAAAACAGCTGTTCTACAATGAATTTTTTTAATTGTAGAAGTAAAACACTTTCTCTGTAAGTAGTGTAGCTTGGCTGTATATATCATATTTAATTTTAAAAGAATATGAAATAGTTTGAAAGTAAATAATTAGAAAATATTTAGAGAAGGGCATGGAGAAAAGACCTAAATGAGAGGAGATGAAATTTTTGGAGATGTAAGATTAATTTGTTTAGATTAAGAGTGACTCATTTTATATTACAGGAGATAGATTTTTAAATTATTTCTTTTTTTTCTCATTCTGAATTGTTACTGAAGCTCTGTGATATTCTATGTCTAAAACCTCATACATTTAAAGCTATGGCTTATTTAAATCAAAAAGTGTGAAATTTCCTTTGCTGAATGTTTCATTTGTATAGCTTGCAAGACATTTGTTTATTTCGTTCTAGGAAACTGGGATGGTGAAAAAGAAACCCATTATTTTTCAAGTTTCACCAAAACCCATCAAGGAACATGCTTTTTTTCTTTACTGTCATGTCCCAGGGACGTGAGGTTTTGCAGTGTAATTTTTGTACCAAGTTTATGCTTTTTGCCAACCGAGTGAAATTAAGGGCCAATATTTTTGATTTGCCAGTTCATTGTTTTTGCATCAGTATTAAAGATTTTCTCCCTGCATCTTGCTCAGTTCTTCTGCAGCTCCTCGCAGTGGTCACACTGCACACCACAAAATCATCTCAGTACCTCAGCAGGCTCCACCTGGGCTTGTAGGGCTCAGCCTTTTTTCCTGGTGATTGCTCCAAGGAATGGTTTCTGAACTGGGAAGTAAAGGGAATTGAAAGGTCAGGAAATGTAAATAGTGACATGCAGAACTTTTGAGTCAATAGCACTTTGTTTCTCCTCCAACCATCACCTTCCTCAGACAGATTTCATTCAGTCTTCAAAGAAAGGATGGACATTCAGTTATTATGCCAGGTTATTGTAAAATTACTCTTATTATCAATGTTATTGTTTAATTAGCATTTTGTACTGCTTTCTTTTGCTTATGAACAATTATTTGTCATTTATAAAAACAATGTTTTGTTTTTATTTTTTAAAATCTTGATATTACAGAGCGTTAAGGATAGCCTGGGGAGACTGCAGGGTCATGTAGAAATTATTAACAACAAGAAGACACCGGCTTTGCAAAATGTTTCACCAAAGGAAGCAGCAAATATACAAGAAAAGCTGACTCAACTTAATTTTGAATGGGAGAAAGTTAACAAGATGTACAGGGACCGACAGGCGTAAGTAACTCTTTAAACTTGCTCTTTTTGATGGCCTTCACTAATATTTGGCCTATTTTTGATGATTGTTTCTTTTTCTTCTTTTTGTGGCAATAACTTTTAAAGTCACAAACAATACTTTCTTCTAACTAAGCATAGAACATTTATGTGGAATTGTAACTTAATTTATGGGCATTTTTGTAAAACTGAAAATATGAAAATATTTTGACCAGCTATCACTTGCATTGGACCACAATCTCACATCGTATTGCAAACATTTGTATGTCGTTATAAATGACCTAAATTTACCCTGAGATAGTTTTAGACATTTAGTCTTTTGTACCTTTGCTATTGATTTAAAAATTGGAATATGTGCTGCGTACATCAGAGTAAAACCCCTTTTAATTGCAGAGGATTTACAAGTTTGACGAGCAGTTCTCACCTTATGTCTAATGAGCGTAGCTAGAATTGTTAGCAGCTCTAAATTTGGTGTCATCTTTTTATAAATTTCTACATTACACTTGATATAGCAAGGCTGAACAATCAAGAGAAGTATAGAAAGGCATTAAAATTATAATAAATAAAGCTTTCATCTTCTACAATATATTTTTTTTTCCCTGCTTATATATTATTCTGATCTTGTAATCAGGGAATCATACACAAAATGTATCCAAGCCTATTTAATATTTCAGGTATGGTCCATGTTTAGGAACATCACAAAGGCTAGCAACCCAGTGACTTATTTGTACTCTGTAGCAGGTAGCCAAATTGTACCAATTTTGGCATTGTGCAGTAAAAGACAAAGGTTTGTACACCTTCTTATTATTTTTTTTTTAATTAGATGATGTATCAGATGTTACTGGCAGTGATACATAAATTGCTATGATTTATGGGATATGTCTTTTTTCCAGCATGAGTATTTAAGAGTTAACAAATTGCCTTGGATAAAAAGTCATAGTTTCAAGCATTTATTAAATTACCACAGAAAAGTTCTTGACAATTCTTCTGAGAATGAATGACATTAATCTGATAATGAAAATCATTTTCCATTCACTGAAACTTTCCATTTGTAGGAATTTTACAAAATTGGCTCTTCAGGCAATGCAGAAAACTTGACGTTAAAAGTTTTATTTGATGTGCTACTTCAAAAGACAATAGATTGATATTTGATAGAATATCACTTTTTGCACAACACATATGTTTGGAAATATCACTTATCTAAGAAAATGTTGTTAAAAACTTTGTAATTATTATACAAAAAAATTAGTACACAAATAATTATTGCATTAATGGTAGAATGAGATATGATTCTAACTGTGTAAGCAGTAACTGGAAGAAAAAAAATACTTCATGTAAGTTTAGCCTGCACTGACTTTTTTCTACAATCCAATCCTTGGTAACTTTTATGTTATCTTTGTTTAGAAATATTGGCAAACAGCTGTCACTTTGCAGATTCCTACAGACATACTATTTCCACTGTCAGACAGTCACTAGCTTTGATTTCAGATTGCTGGAGAGACAAGAGAGTAAAGCTTAAAAAAAATAATCATCAGAGAGACTAATAGTAAAAAGTCCAAGTCAGTAATCTTCATGTCATCTCAGCTTTGTCTCAATATTTAAAGTGTAAGAAACTGAGAAAGATTTATAATCTGGTAAAGCTGACAATTTCTTCTTCTATGCCTGTTGTTTTGTTGGTTTTGTTGGTTTTGTTGGTTTTGTTTTGTTTTGTTTTGTTTTTTCAAATAGCAAGTCCTGTTCTGGTGTGGTAAGAAAAATCCTTGTTAGTCATGATGTCCTGTACAAAAATGAAGGGTAAATTAGAAAAGAGACTGATGAAAATCTGCTCACACAGATAATAAGACCAGGAGATATTTGGTACTGTGCTTTTCCCAGAGACTGGCTTTGCCCAAAGTCTCACTGGTTTGGTACACCAAGCTCTGAGAAACCTTTGGCATCTCCTTTCCCTAGAGACTGGCTTTGCCCAGCCTGTTCCTGTTTTAGTATGCCAGTCTCTGGGAAGCCTTTGGAATCTCCTCGTATGCATTTTCTGCTGCTGGTGCATGGCAAGGACAGCGATTTACTGTTAGTTGAAAGCTTTCACTATCATCACTGGCACTCAATTATTCGTTATTTAGGCTATAGTGGTATTTAGCCAGCAGCAAAAGTCTTGTGAGGTGAAATGAATTAGTGTTTGTCAACTATTTAGAGGTCATCAGATAAAGGCACTAGAGAACTGTAAAGTATGATTACTGTCCAGCTGGCTTTTGCCTGGAGGACTTATCCTCTTTTAGTGTGATGGACAGCAACTCAAGGTGATGATAAGCTTGTCTGATTCTCACATCTTTCTTTTTCTTCTAAATCTTTTGGGTTTGGTGTCAGTCTTATTGGGTAACTGTTTAAGAGGTTCTTTTTGAACTCCAGATGATCCCTATAGCTTCTGCTGTTTTGTGAGGTGTGTTTGGACTGCACAAGAATCCAAGGGTTGAGGTGAAGGAAGACAATATTCATTTCACTTTAGCATTTTACTACTAGCAGCTTGTGTCTGTAAGGGGTGAAAGTATCAGTGTGACTCTGCCCTTGAGACATGGATGAAGCTGTGTTTATGAGATATGCTATTGATGATGATGCTTAAGGACAGTTTTGGAATTTTTATTGGAGCTGTCTTGCTTTCAAGGGAGCGTGTCTAAGTGAATGTGAGTATTCCATGTTTGAAAGGTATCAGAAACAAATATATTGTAACTATGTTCATTTCTGCATTTCGGTTTTATGAAATCAAAGGCTTGTAATAACATGGAAGTTATTATTTAAATAAATGAAAAGTCAACTATCACCACGACAGATGGAAGAACAAAGCAACTTTCCTTACCACTGTCATTACTAGCAGAGAGCTTACTGTAAATCTCATAGAAGCCATTAGAAACCTTCATGTTGCATTCTTTTGTGTGAAATTGATTTCCTAGAAGTCCTGATTCGTATCTAGATACTTTGTAATTAACTCTAGAGTGAGTTCCTTTTAATTAGAAATCAAAATAGATTTTCAGTTTGTTTTATGGCAGAGCCTGTGCCAGTTTGACAGAAATACACTATGAATGGTAAGCACTCAAATTGCTTTACAAGTGTAGTTCTTCTACAGCGTTCGAAGAACTTATTTCACACTGTTACTTTAGCATTTTCCTGTGTTTAAATAAGAGTTCATATTGTACTTACTGTGAGACAACAGGCAATATTTCATTGGAAAAAAAAAAGCAAAATGCTGTGGTCATCCTAGAGTATTCCTCCAGTGGCTTTAGAATCCTAGGACGAATGCAAATTTTTAATCTTTCACAAACACAGTGAACCACTAATCTTCACTTAGTAATTTTTTTTAAGTCAAAACTATATCTAAGCGTGGTTCTTTGATAGGAGTGACTTTCTTTTCTGTTCCAGTTAATTTCAGAACATGGTAACTCATTGTGTTTCCAACAGATAAATGGAAGTCACATCATCTTACACCAAGTGGAATTTGTTTCCTTGGTTTCAGTTTTATGAGTGCAAAGCGAACTCCAGGAAGCAGCAGTGGCATTTGTCTTTTGTGAGCTAAAGAGCAAGTTATGATTTAATACATAACTTCAGCCTTTGCTTGATACTAAATTTTTATGTTATCTTTTCCAACAGTTGTATTAAGATAATAGAATCTGAATTTTGAAAGGTAGAGTTAATTTTTAGTGCCAGTAAGAATAGCCACTCGGGTGTCATAGCTTTTCCTGTCCTTGTACCAGAATTTCACAATAGTCTAGCTTCTTTCCAGCAGTCTTAAATACTGCTTTTTGTATTAATCATGATTATTTAGGAAGTGACACTAACACCAGGTCCCTATGTACCTTAAATGAGAACATATAATTTTTGGGAAAAAACGCAATAGAAGATAGACTTTGAAATTACTGTCTTATATAACTTCTTATCTTATCAACATGCCACTTGTGGAAGATCTTGTTTGTCTTTTCAGGATATTATCTTCCCAGGATATTTATGCCCAAGTGTTGCTTCTGTAAACAAGTTCTCCCTAAAAATAGTCCTTTCTAAAACTGCCAGAAAGCATTGAATCAATGAAGTGCAACAAAGTTTTCCAGAAAAGGTGTTAATTTAAAATATTTCTTTAGGAATGGCAAATGAGAATGTAAAAAAAAAAGAAAAAGGAAAAAACGGAAAAAAAAAAAAAAGAAGGAAAAAACAAGAAGAAAAACAGAGCAGAAAAAATTAGAAAAATACTCAAATGAATATAATTCAAAAGCCAAATACTAAAATTTTATGGGTATTCTAGACCTTGAATATTTTTTGAATCTGTTTCTTGATGACAAATTAAAATTCTAATGGATCTTTCATGTTAATGCCAGGCAACTAATTTTTGCCTTTTTCATGTCTTATTTAAGAATTGCCATCCAGGGCCTACATTACAGACTGTATTAATGCACATCTAACTAATCTCAAATCCACTAAAAATTAAATGTTGTGAGAGAATGTGGGGAAGTTGATATCAGATGTCTTTAGAAAGTGTTTCTTGATAATTCTGAAAAGTAGGAAAAAGTGATATGCCAATCTTATATCAGAAAAGATAGCAAATCCATAATAATGTTAATAGAAAGACATTGACAGCTTTATAAAATTCACAGACAACTAGCAATTTTTATAGTAACAAGAGTAAACCATAAAGAACTAGTTACTAGGCTTAAACTAAGAATTAGTTTCATTTTTGGATAACAGTACACCTGTCAGCTTTTTCTGAGGAACCTTAAATTAGCTGTTGATTACCTTGGTAAGGCCTGAGGAGAAACATTTATTATGCATAAAGAATTGATTCATTGTCAGAGAAATAATATTTTGTGGTAACAGCTCTGAGACTACATAGTAGCAGATGTCATGATCCCTTACTGATATATTCTGTTGAGTTGAGAACTAATCCGATCCATAGATAAAGATATTAGAAAAAGAGATATAGATATTAGAAAAAAAGAAATGAAATACATGAATTTTTCAAGCGTAAGTAACCTGCCTATGTTCTGAATTACTGCAGAACCAGCAAGCCTTGAGGACATGCCTGTCTATGGTATCTGAATCAGATCCAGCTTCTGTGCTCTTCTTGCTCAGTAGAAATTATAGAGATATAATATTAAGAGATCTGCATTCAGCCCAAGTGATGTATTAAGAGTATAGTTATCTTTTCATAGTATGAGGTATTTTCTTGGAGTAATATCTGTAAGTAACTGACAAGTGCACACCCAGATGTTAAAATACTGAGGAAATTACTTTATTGAGTGTAGATTTCCAGAAACATTTAGATACCTCAACACATCTTTTATGGCCTCAATCTCTTACTTCAGAGGGGCCCAACTCTCTCATTCATCCCATGCCAATCTTGTATAGATTTCTCATTAACATTCCACTATAAAGCCATGCTTAGGTCTGAATCCCCTTGTGACTGTTCTTTATACAACTGTTTAACCCTGCAAAGAATCCAAACTGAAACCAAAACATAAAACGGGCACATTTAGAACTTTTAAGAAAATGGTTTTATAGCCTTGAGTGTCATATCTATCTTAAGGAACATCAAAATAGAATTATTGTAGGTGACTCTTTAATTTTAATTAGCTATCTTAGGGAGATTATTTCTGTTTTGCTTCTCAGAGTTTCTCAGTTGTGGATTTCCAGTTTCCATCTGTGGCACTAACAATGCTCTGTAAATGCGAAGTCATTGAAGATACGAGTCATGTCACCTACCTTTAGCTATCCAAATTTTGTTATCTATATTAGAGTACTTGCCTATGTTCTTTCTCAATTCAATGCTGCCAGGCAATTCTTTCAGAGGTAACTGTTGCACTATATATAGTGGGTCCACTGACTCTGCAGGGAGACCAGACAAGATAAGACTAGAGACATTCCTTTCGGATAGATAAAATTAGGAGAGATTAATCTTAAACTAGAAAGTATAACAAAACAATGCAGTTTAATTTACATCTAAACGTGTCGTTGTATATCTCTTTCACTAAGCCCAGTCAGCATTTCTTTGTACTTGCTTTAACTCTGACAAAGTGAATGACAAAAATGAATGTTAGCTGGCTTCATTTCAGTGCAGGGAGAAAAGCAAGTAGTGGAAGGCATAGGTATTTTAAGAGAAAATGAGAAGTAGCGTTCCCTTACGAAAAAATATCTGCTCACATATTTCTGTTGAGGTTGTAAGTCTTGTTATTAGAATTACCCTTGGCTCAGGATTCAAGGTGAAAGTGAAAACCAGAACAGATTAGTTCATCCCCAACGAGAGAAGAAAATTATTTCCTTTCTAATGTTAATCTCAAAATAGCTAACATGCCTTAGTTACATGCAGGGTAGGGTGTTTTTCTTGCTTTCTTTCACAGTGACTCAAATTGTTCATTTAGATTTTGAAAAGGGCAGCTTATAACGCTTGACTCTTACAGCCAGCATTAGTTGTTAATTTATTTCCATACTCTGCTTACTGTACTGTATGCTCTCCGTAGCAGTTGTTTTATAATCAAATTCTTGCAACAGATTTGCCACTTAATTTGCCCCCATAATATTGTACCATCAAGTTAATGTATTGGTAAGTTTCATTGGTTGCTTAATTGCTTGCAAATAAGTATGAAATAATGTATAGCGAGCATGTATAATATAACATATAAATGTTTTATTATGGATAATCTAGATAGGGCTTTCTGTCAATGTTCATAATGTTAAGAAACCCAATATATATAAAAATATTTTTGTGGCCTAGTTTAAAACTAAAAAGATTATAGCAAAGCAGGAAAAATATTTTTACCTTATATATGGGCATACAATGTCTCTTTTCATGGGACGCTATATACAAGATCATCTTCTAAATGGAACAGCTGAAAGTGTGAAATCTAAAGTGAAATCTAAAATTATTTGTTAAACTTAAATAGCAAATTTGAGACAAGAGAAGATCACTGTAGCTTTTGGGAAAAGAGCTATGTTTATTAAATCATTGTCACAGGGTAATTAAAGAGTTTAAAATAGAAAATTATTGGTATGGGAATTGAAGGTGCCTGTATTGTAAAATGAGGTGAAAATAACTAAACCAGAATTTATTTTAATAAGTAGAGGAGATAATCTTGCATGTGTTTGTGCTGTGAGAGTGTTTCAGCTGAAAAAGAATCTTGTATGTTTTAAAATCACCAACCCTCAAGCCTGACAATTAGCATAACTTAGCATAACTTTACTGTAAAATGCTCAGTGACAAAACTGCACCACATTCATACAGGAATTATTGTAGTGCCTTTTTCTGCTGTACAAACTAAAGGATTTTCACTGAAATGTCTGGGAAATGTTATGGCTTAGTCATGAATATGTGGGCTGTAGAACTATGGGAATGGAAATATATATGAAGACAAATGCAGGCAGAAGCAAATAGACTCTGAGCCATCTGGATATGAACTGTCTTGGGCCTTCATGTCAGATGCAAAAAGAAAATTTGTCATCGTGGTCAGTGTCATAAGCTATGAGACACAGCTGGAATGAAAAGGGTATCCTTGCTTTAGGGACAGTGCTATGTTAATGCATCTCTGTAACTTCACAGATAGCCCTGGTTTATAGCCAAGCCTCTCAAAGCACGGGCAGAGCTCATTCATGCTCAGCTGCATCCACCCGTGGAGATATCTCCGTGGAGATACAGCCTAAGAGAAGAAAAATAAATCCTCGGGTCTGAAACTTTATTTGCAATGACTTCTTTTACCTTCTGTAACTGTTGAAAAATAAGGTATACTTTCACCGTTGATGTTGAATCATTACATTGTGCTGTGGCAGAATTTTTTAGCTGGATGAATATTTAGCTGGGTCAGCTGTGCACTGGATGAAGGATGAGGCTGCAGGAACTGCCATTAGGTCCAATGCATATTGGATGTACTAAGGTGAGCTCCTTTGCAGAATTCCCTCGAAGCTTTTTAAGGAATTGCCGCTCTCTAGTTGCCATGGTGCAGTGTACATCTCCCTGTAAGTACCTCCCGGGAAAGTACTTTTGTCAGTAGAGGGAGCCTAGTCTTTTAACATCTGTAGCTAAAGTCAGAAGTTACAGTTTCCTGTTTTATACTGTTTTCATCGCTGTTGTTTCTCAGCTCTGTACATGTTGTTGCTATCATCTAATAAATATAATTTTCTCTTTCTTCCTCCAAGGCAGTTTGAAAGCAACTTTTTTCCTTTATTAAATGTATCACATATACGCCTATGTGCCAAAGAGACAAAGAAGATACCCATTATGTTTGGAGTAGAAAGCAGCAAGTTTTATGTTAGTCATAGACCTTGGTATTAATAGTTTTGAGATTACAAGGTTGAGCCTTCTGTCCTGGTGATCTTCAGTAATTCATTGGAGGTGGTCAGCTTTCAAATTTTCTTTTCTTTATGGGCAAGTCAGTGTTTGAGGTGATTTCGGTGAAAGCTTGTCAATATTTCTGGTGTGATCCAAAATGTTATGGCAATTGAACTGATAAAAACTGTTCTCTTTGTCTGATTCTTCGAGCACTAGGTGCACTGCACATTAATAGAGAAGTTTCTGCTCCCAAAAATTTTGACCCTTGAGATTAATTTGGTCTTTTATTTATTTATTTTTATTTGTCTGTGGAACTATGAATATTGTTTAACATAGAAAAAAAGTTTTCTTTTTAAATTGAAGGAGAGTATTGCAGGATTTATTTTTTTTTATATAAAAGTAAGCAAAATACCTGTTTTCTATTTACAGTTATTCTGGGGGGACTTTGGCAACCCATCCTTAACAGGAAGGGAGTACTCTAGATTTATAGACGCCATTTTCAAAAACAAACAACGAAAGTCAGATGGGCCATAAAGACTTACAAAGTTTTATTACTAAATTATACACGTGATGGAAATTGGTATAAGTCTGTTATAGCATAAGTACACAGTGGTGGATTTTGACTAAGTGGTGGGGTGAAAGAGAAGAGAGAGAGAGAGAGAAAAATAAAGAGAAAGAAGGAGAGAAAGAAAGAGGGAAAAAAAGAGAAAGAAAGAGAGAAAGGGCTGCATGGATCCAGCTGATGGGGTGAGCACCACGCAGGATTTGTGGAGGCTAAGTTTTCCCCACCCTGGAGCTAAGTTTCTTGCTTTCTATGCAAATTAATTATCATGTGCAGTTCCTTCTTCTAGACCTTTCTGGAAATGGGTCAGAGAGCTTGTGGGGGACTTTAGGAGTCTTGAGTGGGGAATGAAGACTACTGGGCTGGCCTTTGGCCAACAGTCCATGCCCTCTCCTCGACCTCATTCCTGTGCTTGCCCTGTACTGTGTTCTTATCTCCAGGAGCCAGAACAAGGACATTCGTCCCAGAAAAGTGCTGCCCTACCTCTGCCTGGCCCCTTCTTCAGCCACATGCTGTTCTTTCTCACAGTGTGTTCTCACCAACAACCCTGAGTTGGCTCCATGGCCATCCAGCTATCAATGCTTGAGACATGAACATTAACCCCTTATCTTCTGGGCTTCAGCAGGGGACTATGCCATAGATGCATTGCAAGTAGTTCTTTCTGATGTGATATTCTGTGTTTCTTCCTGGAATATACATTTTCTTTTTAGATTAGACTTTCATTCCTAGATATTTAATCTGATTAGGAATTAGTTTAAGTTTCTAGTTGCTTTTCTAGTAAAAAAAAGATTAATTCTTAGCATAAGGTTGAAAATATTCTTTCAACAGTTACACTAAAATAATATGAGTGACAATTATTTTGCTGCTCTCCTATATCATTAAGTCTGATATCACTCAGGAAAATTTGGTTTAGTAATAATTCCATTAAGACCTTGAGGCAATTCTCTGTCTATTAGGGCAACATAAGGATAACACTGTAAGATTGTATAGCCTCAATTCTAGTCAGATTATCTGATTTATTCTTTCTGTCCACAAGTCTTGTATGACAGCAAGAAAATTAAAAGGAGGTGGGGTACCAAGATTGAAAAACAATAAAGCAAAAAATTCTCATATAATTCCCATGGAATACAGAGCATACCTATATTTTGCATCTATGCATGCATTAGCTGGATGGCCGGAATACAGTTGCCAATCAAAATGGAACTCAGGGATCCTCTGCTTGTCTTTTTGGAGTGTTAAAACAGGTAAAATGTTCTTTCTTCTCTCCAGCAACCAATTTTTCAATATCCTATAACAGCACAATTACCTCTGAGACTTCCCTCTCAGATTTGGCTGAAATTGGCTAAAAGGCTAGAAAATTTATTCTTGGAAATGAGTGATGGACAACATAATCACTGAAGTTTAATTTCCTTAAGTTTTATTTTCTTAGCTTGTTAGTCATAGAAAAAAATCACTAGAATCCCTTTTAGCAACTTATCTCTGTGTGATTATACCCTGCTCCTTAATTTCCCCTTTCTCCTGAGCTACTGATCAAAGTGCTATGTAAGATCTAGATATGGTGACTTAGAGAGTTTTCACTTCCTTAGTTAGTGTCATAGAATCACAGAATAATTCTGGCTGGAAGGACCCTCAGGAACTCTCCCAGTCTAACATTCTGCATGAAACATGGTCAACACTAGTAGACCAGGTTGCTTTAGCCAGACAGGTCTTAAAGACCTTCAACAACAGAGACTGACCAACCTCTCAGCAGCCTATCCCACACCTTGACGGTCCTCATGGTGCAATTTTTTTTTCCTTATATCTAGTCTATCCTCTCATTTGCTTTTATGCCTGTTGTCTTTCATCGTCACACTATGCACCCCTGCAAAGAGCCTGACTGAACCTCTTCAACGACCTCCTCACAGAACAAGTGCCCTAGCCCCATGACGTGGCGGTGTTGCCCTGCTGAATTCACTCCAGTTCGTTAAGGTTCTGTTTCGACCAGTCCAGAACTGGGCACAATGTTCTAGCTGTGGCCCAACGAGACCTAAGTGAGGAAAGGTAGTATTTTCTCTCAGTCTGCTGGCTGTGCTGCTGCCAATGCAGCCCAGCATATACTTGGTTATTTTGGCTAACAAGGTGCACTGCTGGCTCATGTCCCACTTGCTGCCCACAGGACCCCAGATCCTTTTTTGTAGAGCCAGTTCCCAGCCAGTCAGTTTCCAAACTATATTCTTGCAAGGGGTTCTTCCTTCACAGGTGCTGGACTTTACATTTCTTGATGCATTTCTTCCATTGGCTCAACCCTATCTAGCTCCCTCTGAATGGCAGCTCTATGACTAAGCGTGTTGACTTTTCCACCCCTGATTTTACCCTAATGGGTGATGGAGGACTTTAGAACAACCCTGTGGAAGAGTTGGGGGTGTTGGTAGATGAAAAATTAGCTGTGGGCGGGAATCATGCACTTGCAGCCCAGGAAGCCAATGGCATCCTGAGCTGTAGAGCCTTTGCTGTCTCAGTGTCCTGAGATGCAGCCTGGCTGGGGGAAAAGACTTGTAGGGATTGAGTTCTGTGACATAATTCTCAACTTGCGCTTATCTACTTCTAGGACTTCACCTTCTTTGATCATACCTTTAAGCATGAAGGGCAGGAGGATCCTGCTGGTCCTTCTCCTTTCTTTATAGGTTCATTATATTTTTCAGACTTTATTCAGTTTTATTCTTATAGAACTCTGATGTCATACTCATGAAGAAAATGCATAATGCTTATTTGAATGGTAGGAGGTATTGCATCTGGTGGAAAATTCAGCAAAGAAATCAGGACCTTCTGATATGAGTATTCTCCTTTTAAGACATCTAAAGTCTCATGCATTCATCAGTAAGATTTCCTGCAGTCTCTCTCTAGAACCTGCTTGATATAGACCTCTGGAATACGTTAATAATCAGAGGTTATTGTTCTGTGGTCCTGCGGTGTCTGTCCATCTTATCTAGGAAAGGATTTGGATTTCTTGAATTTTTAAAGATTTAAAAAGTTTCAGAAAAGCAAGCACCTGCTTCTTAGCAAACCAGAAACTGTGAATATTATTTCTAACTATGCATATTTTCAGAAATATCTTCTAAGTCTTATCCTCCATCATTTTACTCACAGTGTTTCTTTCAAACGTTCAAACTCTTTATTGTCAGTTCTAGTTAATAAAATTCTAAAAGTGATATTGTTCGATTTTCCTTTATTGCTATTGAACAAAGAGCTTCCTTCTATCATTTTTATTAGCTGTTATTGTAAAGTGCTGTGTCTGGTGGCAGAACTGTTTTTCCTGGCCATAAGTTTGCCTTCCTAAGTATAGCATGTGTTGCTCTAGGTTGAATCCTCTGTACATTGTCTTTGTGTGTGTAGTTGCATGCATGTATGAAAGTGCTTTTAGTTGCTCCATTCTAATTCTGCTGTCAGGTTGAAAGACATTGCAGTTGTATTTGGAACCATTTTGAGAAAGGGTAAAGAAACATAATCTTTATAAGGCTTTATGGTCCAGATTTTATTGACAGATGCAGCACTTTATTCTGCAGAACTGGAAGTTTAGTGGTTTTGGGTTAAAACACCTATATGCATAGCTCTTGGGTGCCATAAAGCTTAGCTTTCCAAGTGGTTTTGCCAGCTTAGTCTAGAGGTAGAGGGCTTTAGAGCACTCATCTTCCTGGGAAAAAGGAAGCCTTTAACTGACATATCAGACACAATATTCCTTTAGTTCAGATCAGAACTTTTGGCACTGATGTTTAATACCAACCTAAGAAAGGAGTGGCTTGTGCTACTTCCTTGCCATGAGGGGGAGAGTTTTCTCTTTCCCTGATCCCTTTTCTCTTCTGCAGTGATCATAACTACTTGAACTGAATTTTTGCCTTGTGTTCTGATAATATTATCTTGAGTGGGATACTCAGACATACCCAGAAATACACGCATGAGAGGTGTCAGATCCTATGAGTTCATCAGTATGTATCTCATGATAGTCTTCTATCTTTTGAGAAAGAAATCATGTGGACTAAGAAGTGATATGGTAATGTGAAACTGAATTTTCTACAATAAAAATGAGAGAATACACTGAAGAAAAAAAATAGGCTATCAATAGTTGTATGTTTTGTCTGTCAGCATAGTTAAAGAAAAGCAAAATATAAGGAAAATGTAGCTGACAATACTCTAAATATTCTTCAAACAGCCATAAAATCAATAATTTGTAGCATGCATTCCCCATAGTAGAAATAAATGTCTGTTTCCATTCTCAGAGAAAAGAAGAAAAAACTCAACAATGTAAGCTCAGTTTCAATAGCTGTTGAGAAGCAAGCACATTTTAAAGAATTCCGATTACTAGGATTCATATATTTAGTATTTATTCAGTGGCTGTTTCAGATTTCATCCATTATCTCAGAACTGTATGCCAAAATCTAGGTTCTTTTAATGTTTTCAATGTGATAAAATTGTCACCTTGTTTTTTAAAAAGGATGTCTGAAAAAAGGATGCTGACAAAAATAGTAAATCTCAACTTACAGAATCATCATTGCGTTCTAAAGCAGTAAAAAGTCTGAACTTGTTAACTCAAGAGACTAATAGTTTAGAGATGTAGCCTGAAAAAAAGGTTTAACTGTTTAATTATTACTCTTTCGGGGAAACATCTATTAATATGCTTCAGTGTTTAATATAGACTGCTTATATTATAATAACATATAAAATGCAGTAATTGTGATTGCTTTCTGTGTAGAACTAAGAAATAATCAGTCAAATTAATTTGCAGGTTTTACTACATAACAGAATTTTCTAAAAGTCATCAAGACATTTGTTGAATATTTTGGTTTTTCAAAGCCAGACTGTCATTTTGTAAGGTTGTGCATACTATGTCTTGTTAAATGCTAGCCATTCTGCAATTAAAGTTTGAAGTTGTGGTATTGTAGTGGCACTCAAGGCACATTGCTTTCCCATGATCCATGAGATTCTCTCCTGACTAATCTCTGACAAAACCTTCAGAAGTATTTTCTGTGCACGAGACGCTTCTACTCAGATGTCATATGGTTAATGATGGCATGCAAAGAAATCATAAGCAGTAATAGAAGCTATCTTACGTATTAAATAGTTCCTAATTCCATATCTAGTCCTATTAGCCTCTTATTTAGTTCCCTTCCCACATCTGGCTAAATCAACTCAAAACATCCTAAAAAATTATATTATTATCAGTTCATAAATAAGACAGGAAGAGCTCTGATATTCAGATTCTTTTTAAAGATTAGATACAAATATTCTAATTTGCCAAGAAGTGAACCTTAATTTCATCCTAACCCCGTACCGACAAGAGCACCTCTTCCCTCAAGTGCTGCCTTTATGGACACAAGGAGAGGCTGAAGAGAGAAGCTGTGACATATGTTAGAAATAACAAAGCATTTGGAAATTATTTGCTTTTTTGCGTGTGATTTTTTTTTTCCTGTTTTCTCTCCTTTTCCTCCCTCCCTGCTCTCTCCGGAGCACTGCACCCATGGGGCCGGGGCTACCTGGTGGCTTTGCCGTGCTCCCAGTGCTGTGCAGGACTGGCTAACAGGAAAAATGTTTTTTCCATCTTTCCAGCATATTTTTTTCTTTCAGTCAGGGTACAGAATGCCCTCTGACTAGCTGGAAGCTGAGATGAAACATAAATCTGGGGAATCACTGAGTTGTTCTTTTCCACTCAGGTTCATAGGCCTTCATGTAACACAAAAATGTAGTGCAGACACCTACTGTTCCATGAATCTTTTTCTCTGGATGTTTTTAAGGCTCTTCCATACTTACTACCTTATTTCTATTATCCCCTCTGATTTCAGTGTAGAAATGGTGGGATTAAGAATTTACCATCAAGGCTTTTATATCATGGAAAAAGTATTCCTGGTTTTCCTAAACAGATGAAAGATCAGCTAGCATCTTACAATGAATATTAATTTTAAAAACCATTATTCAAATCAAATCAAATCAATAATATAATAAAGCAAGAAAATTAAGTTAAAAACCATAAAGGTTCAATACAGATACCCCAGGCTCAAATCTTTTCATTATGACTGCTTTAAGAATTTTTATTTTTTTCATTTTTCACTACACACAGCTGTGTACCTTGTCTGTGTGTGTAGCATTTGACAACCGTGGTAGATCAGTGAAAAATCAGAAGGCATAGAAATACTTAAAAGAATAATGCTGCATTTTCATATTGTCAGGGTGATTAATGACAAGCACTGTAGTTTGCCAGTAAAGGAAAAGAGAAAATGTTGCTGCCTTTCTGAACTGATACTCTTTAGTAGACACTATGGGAGACTGCAAGCCCAGAAATAAATTCCTCTAATAACCATGAGTGTCTTTGTCCCTGCAGTGCATTAAATGGACCAGCAATTCTCTTCACTATCTTTAAATCGTCTGGCACAACAGCAATGCCAGTTCAAGTACATTTCTTCTCTCCAATTTGGATGCACAATCCTTTGGTCAGTTCCCCAAGTCTTTCTGCGTCCTATAAAACACCATCGTCTTCCACGTACTGTAGCAGGAAAAGGCTTCTTTCCAAGGTGTCTGCATGGGAAGCACCCATGAAAAATGGTGATCTTAGCAAACACTGAGCTTTTCATGATTGTTGTTTTGGCATCATTTCTCCAATCAGTTCTGAAAATGTGGTTACATTTGTAAACAACACCTGTGTACTCTGTTCTGTTGTAAAAATGAGAGGGCAGTTATCCACATCAGACAAAGAGAAGGGGATCTGTATCTCAGTGACAAGTAAGTACAAGGCTTCTGTAACCACCTGCCTCCTAATGCTGACTGTCTTATGGCACTGTAAGTCAGAAGCAGCTCCACTGCTTTCAGTGGATTTGCACTACTATAAGAAAGGAAAAAGTAGAAAAAGAGCACTAGAACTCATGACTCTTGAAAGAGATAGAAATAATTTTGCACCAAGGTTTTGTTTCAGCTTACAGTCTATGGAGCAATAGTGCACAAATATACAATCTTATATGAAAACATTTGTAGAAAGAGACTTAGCAGTCAGCTTTGAGTCTCTAAGTCAATTCCTACCTGGATTTGCTGTTTTTATTAAACCTCTTTCTCAGACTTGTCATCTAATGCTATAGTCGATAGTAGCAGAAGTTACAGATGCTTAGTTTTTGAAACCGAGTCCATGACATTCAGTGCAGGCAAGATATAGCGTCTTGCCTGGTGAAAGAAAATAGGACGTAATCACAGTTGCCAAATCCTTTTTCTTCTCCAACTCAGGTTATTTCAGTAAGTGTTGCTGTTAACGCAATAGTCCAGTCATGATCCTCCAAAGTATCTTCTAAAATGTTAGTATTCCTCTAAAGCAGGGAAGATAGTGACATCATAAAATAGAAAGGTAGACTAGATAGCAACGAGAGTAGCTGCTAGAAGTGTTGAAACAGTAATGTAGACCATTCTTGCCATGATCTGAACATTGCAGAACGTGTTAAGACAGAGCAGAAATGATAAATCAGCACTTATAGTCATTTAGGGACATGTCAGTGAACTGCCTTTGAGCTCTCCATGTACTTAGAAGGAAAATAGGTGAGACTGAAGCTGATAATGGAATTCTTGATTCAGTTTGTTCTTTGTGCTGGCTTAACTGGGAGCTCTGGGAGTGTGCTATGTGTAGCCTCTTGACTCTCCAAGATTCTGATAGAGACAGAGGAAGAGCACACTTTTTGTGAAGACTACCACACAGTTGAATTCTAAGCTGTATAGGCTTCTACAGTCTTGAATATATGTCCATGAATAAAGTAAGAGAAGGTCATATTGGAAAGAAAATAAAAAGGTCTGTGAACAACTTGTGGCTTTCTAGGACTTATTATCTAAGATTTTTGTATTGTATAAACTTCCAACTTTGATTAAAGTGCATGGAGTGATTATTCTCTACCTTAGCTCTGAATCATCTGGTCACTAAACAGTGGATTACAGAACAGAAGTTTAAAAAACCCCACAGTTTCAACTCTAAAATTTTCTCTCTTTTATTTGTAACTTCAAAACAACAATACTGTTTTTCACAAGACAGCCAGACAGCTAAGCTCGTTCTGTTCTTCCATTTTCATTTTTTTTAAAATACTTTCATTATTATCACCTATGTAAATCCTGGGGTGCTATCAGGGTTCCTCGCCAGTTAGGCTAAATGACAGCAGGTTGCTTGCTTAGCACTTTCAAAGGGTGCCAAGCTAAGATGCTCCAGATTCCTCACCTGTTTTTAGTGAAGGACTAGCCATAGCTAATGGGGATAACTTTGTTATGCCCTGCCTTGATCCTGCGTAAAGAGAAGAATTAGTAAATAATGCACCACCATCATGAATGCGTAGTTATTTTACACATCTGGTATTTCTAAAACTGCCCAGCAGTATTCTTTCTGCTGCTTCAGCAGTGGTTGTAAAGGAGACTTTATGTACAAATTCAGCAAATCATCTAGGGACCTAAACCTCACCTCCCGATTAATGACTGCTTAGCCTAGCCCTACATTTGCTAGAGGAGAGAGGAACAAAGTGCAACTTCCTTTTCTCCAAACAACTAGATGAGAATGAGGATCTAGTGACAGTTTTCAGACTCCTGGAATCAGCAGCCAAGGTATGGAGCAGAGTGGCCTATCTCAGCTTACACTTGGCACTCGGGAGCTCTTCATCCCCTACAACAGAAATCTATTGACCTCTTGTTTCTTATTTGTGAAATTGTTGGTGCCATGATTTGATAGTGACATCCTTTTGGGTTTATGGACTTACAGCAGTGGGGTTGACTAACACCATATCTTCCTGTGTACTACGTGCTCGGTGCAGTTTATGATGACAGTAGTAGAATCGTAGAGTGTTGAATCCAACTCCTGACCCTGTGCTGGACACACCAAGAATCACACAAGCATTGTCGAGATGCTTCTTGAACTCTATCAGTCTTAATGCTGTGACCACTTCCCCTGGAGAGCCTGCTCCAGTGGTCAGCCACCCTCTGGGTGAAAAAACCTTTTCCTGATATTCAACCTAAACAACTTTCCCAAATCTTCATCTGTTACCCAGTTGCATAGCCCCTGGTCCAGCTGACTTCCTGGTGAATGGTGGAAGCTATGGCCATCAGCTACTGCAGGTGGGCTATTTTTTGTGTAAGAAGAGGTGTAAGGCTGTGCAGTGTATGTACACCCTGGAAGGGACCCATTGCCCAGCCAGGTCAGCCTTGACATTGCTAAATAGGTTTAATCTCGCACTCCATCTGCACAAACCTTTTGCAGTTAGGCTTGGCATTAGTACTGTTTGAGTAAAGAAAGGTAGATTACTACCCCGGAGTGACACACGGATTCTGAGTGGGAAGCCTGAATTTTAGTCCCAGGCTCTTACTGCATCACCGTTTTTTTCCACTTATTAGTAGAAAGCACAAGAAATCTTGGCTACAGTGATGTGATAATCCTTGAATTTGAGCATTTTCCCTAGTCAGCATTTTTGTATTTGAAGTGTCTTTTGAAATGTAAATTATGCACTGAAGTCATCAGTGTGTACCAGACAAAGACTGAAAAATTGAAATAAAGCCTTTATATAGATATATATACACACACACATAGACAAGTATATATTTATGTACGTTGCACATACACAGTTAAACTGTTCTATGGAGGTAGCTGTTGAATTAAATTAGTATTAGAAAAAAAAGTATTTGAAGTTACATAGAAGATACTAAGAAGATTTTACTTCTGACAATGAAGAATCTAACAATTAGGATTAAATATAATTTTAAAGGGATTCTCATTTTAATGCTCTTGATATTATAAAGAATACAAATGATGTGTTGTGTGTGATTTCCACTAATTTGCAGCTCCTTCTGTCATCCGGTTTTCTACTGAGAAGTATTTATATTAAGTAGTATTAATTAATTACAGAACCTTGTAATACAAGGATGTAATTCCATCTAGTAAAAACCCCTGAAGTGGAACCTTGAGATGTTTGCTATGTAAGGGAAGCAAAGCACAGGTAAGTAGACTTTGCTGCTGTGTCAAAGCTTTTCCCTAGGGGTAATGTCCAAAAATAAGAAAGATTGTTTTATTCTTCAACAGCTTGTTTTAGTGGGCTATTTTGGCTAGCACAGAAAGGAATAGGACTCCTTCTACCTTTCATCTCCTTCCCTTTCTTTTGTGTGCATATGTCTCCAGATGAGCAGCATGTTTTCTTCCACGCTAATTTCTAGCAAGCTAAACACCTGCTTGGCGATGTTTTTAAGTAGGTAGAGCCATAAGTTTAGAATTTTAAACACATTTTTTTAAAAAAAATCTCAGCCTACTTATTTGACCTTGTATTGTTAAAGAAACAATGAAAGTAAGATTTTTTTTTTAAGAAATATAAGGAAGATCTTGGTGTGAGTGCAGTATTTTTATCTGTGTTTACAGAGCACAATGTGCTTAGTGAGCTATTTCTTTCTTCTATGGTTAAGCACCACTTTCATAATAATTCCAGTCCATTCTGTACTGCAGAAACCCCACTAGGATCAGTGTGGTTCTTTGCTGGTGCTGGAATGTTCCTGTGACAGTCACCAGATTCACCTGGGACTGAATAAGACGTAATCAGGGCCCAGAGAACTAAAAAAATACCTTACCACAGCTTGATCGAAAGCAACTGTTCTTCCCTAGTTAAACGCTTTCCCACAGCGATTTGGGAGAAATTAGTTGAATGAGAATGCTGTATTGATCTCCAGGAGCTGGCAGAGGACTGGGAGCCTTTTTTAAACTACTCTAGGGGTTTTCTTTTTGGAGAAATCAAGCCGGCTGTCATCTTGTGAATGGAACTGTATAGCCCTCCCCCTTTCAGAAAGGGGAAGTTGCTTAAGCTTAAAGAGCTTCTTTGCTGCCATTACTTTATCCTCCGGGGACTATTGCTTTTTGTTTCCTAGTTACAGGAGGAAGGGGATAAAGTATCCGTGGAGAACCAATTGCAGAAGCATCCATTGCAGTTAGCTTGTTACTCTGGCAAGCAAGGAGGGATTTTCGATACTTTCTTTAGTGCTGGAGACAAAGCACTGGGAATCTCAAAATCTTTTTGTGAAAATCTCAGTCAGTGCTGATAAGCAAGTTTGTACCCTGGACCTGCAGTTCTGCAAACTCTAAGCAAAATGTAATGGTAATTTGAAATGGCTGGTTATTTGTCCAAGCAGTGTTAGAAACAGTAATGATTCTCTTGCAGCCGTGGTAGGCCATGACTGCGACTGGAGTATCAGGCTTGTCTTTCAGGGAGGCACTGCCATTTCGTTTTGGTTCCTGCCTAAACTGCTATTTCTCTCTAACTTGCATATCTGGCAAGCAGATCTGAAGAGTTGGAGAAAAAATGTGTTGCTAGGCTGGATGTCCTGAGATGCCAGCCACAAGTTAAGGTGGGAAATACGATTAATAAGGGTGAGGAATTGAAGCCTCTTCAGTCCCTGTTGTAAGTCCACACTTCTTAGTTGGACCTTATTGTTCTTTAGAGCATTTCAGTTTTTTCCTGTGAAAACTGAGTTGTTCATTGTGCTAAATATTAATAGTCGTAGAAGACATACTTCCTTCTAACAAAGAGGATCAGTATTGAAAAATATAAATTTATGTTACTCCAGCACAAACCTTGCCCTGCACCTTCTTCTCTTATGTGTTGCTCACAGCCTTCCTCCAGATTCTTTCCTGCTTCAATTTTCTTTTCTGTAAATTTAATGAAACAGTAAATGTTGTGGCAGTCCAAACTATAGCTATTTATTTTGCTTTGAGGAAAAGTGCAAACCTGCTTGGAAGATTTATTTCCAGATTCCAAACTCCTTGATTTTATGGACAAATTAAAACATCTACATTAAATTCAACATAAGCCTGTGTTACATAACGTTTAAAATTCTCATTATGAATCCTGGACAATTTTCCTAGACAGAGTTCTCAGGGTTTTTTTATGACACAAAAAGTTCTATAGCTCCCAGAGGCTGCAGTTGCAGAAAGAAATAGGCCAAATGTACATAATTAAAAAAATTTTCCTGGATATAATGTCTCATAGTGCCTGATTAATGTTTTTGTATGACACAATGGGGTGATAAAGACCCTAATACTCTTATTGCTGTAAACACATCTATGAAGTCATTATGTGCCAAGTAACATGACTATGTCTGTGTTTAAAAGATGAGCAGCTCCATCATCCTGCCCAACTCTTTCTGCTCATAAAGCACCCAAAGCTCTCTTCTGTGATATAATACTGAAAAGATTTATAGCTGTGAATTTTCATACCAAAGTGGGTCTCTCTAAAACATCAAAATATGAGTTACAAAAAAATCCCTTAGTGAAATATGCAACATGGATATTCTGTAGAGCTTTGTGCATCACTTTTCTTCAGGTAGTTTATCTACAGAGAAGTAAAATATGCCTTATTAAATAGTTAGGTCACAGTAGCAGTGGCAAAGTATGGACATTTTAATCAAGTCTGTTTTAATATACCTGACAGTTAAATTAACAGGTATTAACTAAAGATATCTCTAGCTGGGACACTTAATAACTAAAAGTTAATTGTGACTGCTTTGAAATTTCACCTTTTTCTCTTCATAACTTGTTATGCCTGAAATCTAACTATAGTTCTTGAGGATCATAATTGCACATTGTTCTGCAAGAAAGTAAAAGTTATTGTACTTAAATCAGAGGAGAATGGAACATGTTAATTATACTATTAAACAGAGCTCTAATATCTCAATATAAACTTTAAATGAATGAGTAAACAAACTTATAATATTGTTATGACTAATTTAAAGACTGCTAATCTAAATACACATATATTCTACTAATTACTTTCTTTACTGAGAGCAAATAAAGATTGTTAAACTGAACGTGTCAGTTTTAAATTAAGCTTATTTTTAGGTTCCATTTCAGAGCTTTTATTCTGTGAATAATTCTTACTGCCCAGTGGGACTGACATGTGAACTACATGAAAGATCAGAGCCCATAATATGTGAGCTTCTTTTCTCTGATAAGCAGGCTGTGTCTGTTCAGCTTCTATTGATTCTCGCTGCACTGCTGTATCCCCAAAGACTGGACTTCTGTTTAGCTTCTGTGTTCTAAAATGAAATTCTAAAAAAATTGTTTGAGGTAGAAGATAACTGAAGACAAAAACGGCATTAAACTTACCTGTTACAGTCTTAATCTGCACAACCTCAGAGTCTGTTTCAATTATATGCTGTTTTCTTCCTCCTGGTTACTGAAGATTAGGATGTGCAATGCAGACTCTCTACTGCCCAGAAAGATTTATGAAGGCCTTTGCAGTGGTAGCTGACCATGTAACATTGTACAAAGCTGGCCTCTAGCAACAATTTCTTTGAATTAATAGCTTGCTTGCATAATTTGAGCTAACTTCACGCATGTTTTACTCCTTGAGATCAGTGATGAACAGACAGGATGATGTGTTTGGGATTCTTTACTATACCCAGAATCATAGAATGTCAGGAAGGGACCCACAAGGATCATCGAGTCCAACTCCCAGCCCTGCACAGGGCAGTCCTAGAGTCACGCCCTGTGCCTGAGAGTTGTCCAAGCACTCCTTGAGCTCTATCAGGCTGGTGCTGTGACCACTGCCCTGGGGAGCCTGTTCCAGTGCCCAGCCACCCTCTGGGAGAAGAACCTTTTCCTGATATCCACCCTAAACCTCCCCTGCACTGGACAGCCACAGTTTATGCTTCTGAGAGTTACCTCCAAGACTCATAATTGTTTTCTGGAAGCTGTTCCATCTAGTCATTAGAAACTTTCCTAACTGAGTTGGATCAAGTGGTAACATATAACCTGTGCTCTACCGCACGTTACTCAGACTAGAGATAATAACCTTCTGATACCAGCACTTGTAGGTATCTCTACTTTGTTTAAATTCTCCATATTACAATCATATGCATTAGCCAATATGTCTTTTGCTATTTATTCATGAAATAAGAACTTCTAGCTTGATAAATTTTACTTGACAGTGTTGAAGGTGTTTTGTTACTCACAAGACTAATATATATGATACTCTGAATATTTATTTTTTTGTAAATTAGTGTGTATAATTAGCATCTATATATATAGAGAACATATATTTGTATATATGCATGTTTATATATATAAAATCCCTCATAAACATGCCACTTAATTTTTTTGAGGTTTTAGGTGGTAGTAGTTTCCATTGTTATGGTAACCTTTACCATTCAGTTCCTTTCCACAAAATGCTTTGTCTTTTTCCTGTTTATCCTGGACATCGCAAATACCTTTTTTCATTACAGTAAATCATTATTCCCAGAAGTCAAAGGTAAAAAACAAGCTTTCAAATGCCACTACTGTGAAAATACTTATTAATTCTAATGATACTGGAAAATACACTCTCTGAGTATAGTACAGATTTTTTGTTTGTTTTTCTGTTGTACTAGCAGGTGTCAGAATTATTTAAGATGTTTTTGTTAAACACAGAAAAGATACTGTAAGGTATTTTATCTAAACAGGCTCTTTATGACTTAGAAATATTTTCTCCTTGATAGCAGTATGATGCATGCTCTCGTCTATCAACAGTTTTCTCTACTTTTCCATTTCTTTAAGTTCTGTAAGTCATCAACATTTTAGTTTCAGAAAAACAGAGCTGTTTACGATATGCTACTCTTACAGTAAGACCTAGTAACTGTTACTTGGGCCTAGGTTTCTTATCTCAAATGAATTTTCCAAATTAAGGGGAAAAGGGGTTTTTATGAAATTTTATTGTAAACTTAAAAAAGAAAAGTCCAAACAATAATCACTTATTAAAAAGGTTTTTAACGGACTGAGAAGCCATAAAAGATAAAAAATGCCTAGTGCAAATACAGGCATCAGTACTTGAAGAAGATAATGCTAAGTGCTCTGTTATTACTATGATTTTCGGTGAAACAAGGGCATCTAATTTTCCGATATATATATTTCTGTAAACATCTACCACACCTTAAACAGGATAAATAACATCTTTCAGGCTCCGGGAGTCAACAGCCAGCATTAACTGGTATCATCAGTTTTCTATTATTCTGCCTGCTCTAAAGCCACCATTGTAGGGGGATTTCAAGATAGGCAGTGGAAACATAAAATTGAACAGGGCAATTTTGGAGGATAAAACATGTTATTACAGGTTGAACCAAGAACTCTGTCATTGGAAATCACAGGATTTAAGCACTTTGTAGTAATTACAGGGGAATACTGAGGGGACATCCTGTAATATATACTTTGCATTACACATACTTATGCTCTGTGCCACAAATTCACTGAAATTAATTTTTTATTTATGAATTATGACAGTAATTTGAGGAATTTCTGAGAACTGATTTCCCCCAACTGGATATGATTTTCCAGCTCTCTGTAATTCTGGGTCTTGCATCTGTCTCTGTGTCCTGGGAAACTACAGTTGAGCCTTGTCCCAGACTGGATCTGAACTGCAGCAGAAGCTGGGAGCCAGAATGGGCTGCTGGATTTCACCGGTATTGACTTAGAACCTGTCCATGAGTGTTTTGTTTGAGTTGGGATCAGTTGCTCGCTGTGCTCTCTCTCACACCAAAGAGTGCTCTGGATTTAGTTCAGATGAAGCCCAGGTGGAAGAGGCTCTCTCCAGGAGCCTGTCCAGTGTGCTCCAGCAGTTAAAGGACACTTGGTCGGTGGGATGTGCATGTAGCTGGACAGTCCAGGCAGTCTAACGCCCCTTGGAAGGACATGTGTCCTCTGTGCTGGCTGCCCCACCTTCCAGCCACCATCCTGTAGTCACAAGAACTGGGACATTGAAGGGCAGTGGAAATACTTGCTCAGAGTGTTGTGTCAACAGCAGCACACAGGCCATTTGAGTCTTCAGCCTCTGGAGAACTCCAGAAGGGGTGTTTGAGAGTGTCAAGACACAGCAAGGCTGGGGTAACGGGCTGCAACGGGGACCTCTCCCAAAGTTCCCACAATACCTGAAAGAGGAGAGCAGAGCTGGCTCTGGCTGCAGTGAGCAAGGTGTGCTGTGGACAGACTCACAGAGTAGCCCAGGTCAAGGTCTGAGTTTAAAAATGTCCCTGAAGCCCTAAGCGGAAACCCCAGATGAAGTTTCTCACAGTCGTTTCTCACCAAAGCCTGATGACAGCTCATGCTGCTGTGCCACATCAGAGCTGGCCTTAAGCAGGTCACAGCCTCTGGGGTGAGGAAGGGAGGAGAACATCACCCTGACAGTCAAAAGTCAATGCGATTTTTCACTCATACTTAGTTTTATCACATGGATGCCACCATAGGGTGGGTAATAGTGACACACTGCAGTATCCTGGCTGGAAGTGCGGTGTACACTGTCACCCATTGCGAGGATGAAATGTGTACAATACCCTTCACATGCAGGCAGAAATACTGGTTTGGAGTTCCATAAAATTGAGCCACTGTTTGTTCTGTGTAAAATGCTTGATTTAAGGTTTTCTTGTCATGTTTTTGATAGTTACACTTCAGAAAGTTATGAAATTTGTCGTTTTATTACCAATTGCATGGATATTTTTAATGTATAAGAGAGCTGCAAAATATGCTGCTCTTTCACCTAGGTCACACTTAATCAAGTATTTCTTTATTTTCTCAAGTTGTTACCTACAGTTAATCCGGGTGTCTAGGCAAAGTTCTTTAGGATACATGATTGCATCTCTTCAGATGAAGGAAAAACTTTGTAGGAAATAAAGAATTGGAAATTTGAAGTTCATATGCATAATAGTTTTATTTAGTGTAGAAAAAGAATATGTGTTTTATAAATTACATGGAGTGTTTCTATTTAAACTATTGATGCACAGCATCCATTAGAATCCAATGCATTTGCTGTGTAATTATTAATTGTAAATGGATATTATGTTTATTGCTCTCTCATATATAATAAAAATGGATTTGTATATGCCTAAAAACCAACAACGACTGACATGACCTTACTTTTTCATAGCCAATTTATTTGTCATTTTCTTTGATATAGAGATGGACACTGAGTGGTATGATATCAGTAACAAGGGTAAGAAGAATAATACAATCAATACAATTCAAGATATGAAAATATTTACAATGTAATTGTAATGTAGAATGTTTTTATTTTATGTAATGCTGCAGAACCTACTTTCTGGGAAAAGGAGAGAAATTAAATTTTGAATTGATGGATGGCATTGCTATGGTTGTTTTGGTTGCAGTTTATTATTTATTTGGTAGTTTATGGGTGAAAGACAGGGTGCAAAGGTGGAATAGAATATGTACAGCTAAGTGTTGTCCCAGAATGAACACACAGCAAAACCTGAGATCAAGATCTAGATGTAGCAGTGTCTAAAATGAGATAATCACTTTGAGTCCAAATGCAGAGAGGATATAGAAATTAAATATAAATTAAGAACTCACATGAATTCTGTGAAATCAAATGAAAACATCAAAACCTCTGAAAATGGGTTAGCTGTTTCTTTAAGCAATTTAATTGTAGAAGTTGCTTGACTAAAACAAGTTTTCTTATTTTGTTATCTGTAAGAATGGCCTTAAGTATTAAAGTTAATGCTCTCACATTCTAATACATAATTATTTATACTGCTTTGATGTTTTGTGTATTTTTTACAAGGTGATAATTGTGCTGAATCAAGCTGACAAAATGCATAATTTGTGGGTTAATATTAGCATAATCCTACAGTACATTGTTTAGCAACAGTATAGAAATGAAGTTTACGGAATGTTTTTTCCAATATGAAGAATAAAGTGCATGTTTCTTACGATAACAATTTCCATGACATAAATCATATCTTTTAGGAAGGTGTATAAATAATAGCGTTCTTTTTCTTATGGGTCAATTGATTGTGAAGTTTTGCTAAAACAGAATTTATCACAAATTGGGTTTCATAGTTTATCGAGGGATGTTATCAAAATATCTGGGAATTAATCGAAACACGGATGCAAAAATAAGATTTGGTTTACAACAATAGACCAATAACCTTTTGTACCCCATCTGTCTTTCCTGTTTTCAAAGGTCTTTCCTTTCACCTTTGCACGGCTTCTTAAAAACACCAGTCTTGTGACATGGAACATCGAGTGCAATCCCATTATATAGTTTAGAGTTCCAGTGACAGTACGTCCAAGTTGTCATTTGTAAATCTCTCTGCAATATCATATACAATGCTACCAAAGAATATTAAATTTTACTTCTAGAAGGTCAGGTTCAAGGGTTCAGAAGAGAGGAGGGAAGGAAACCACCAATATTTTTATGACTTAATGTAAATTGCGCTATGTATTACCTCAGCAGTTGTCTTTGGTTGCTTTTTTTCTTTCTTCTCTCCAGAGGCAAAATAAATCCATTATGTACTAATATGAGAAAATGAAATTGCTCCCACAAGCTGCTGTTTAACATGGTCCCTGCTGGAGTGTCAGTACATACATGAAAAAATTGGGCCACTGTGACAGCTGTTTTTCACTTATCAAGCCAAACATACTCCAGACAGAGGAATAAAGCCGCCTTACTGTGTCAGAGCTCACGTACAATGCTTACATGCTTTGCGATGGTTACAAGTCATACATTCTCATCCAGGACCTCCTGCTTGGCTTCAGGGTGTCTGTTTGCACCTTGTTATTGAGCATGTGCTAAGAAAAACAGAGAGGAGGACACATCAGTAAAGGAAATTCAGACAGTCATGCACTATCCACACTATTTTGGGTTATGCCTGTCAGAGGGAAAGGGCGGATGAAGGCGCAGATGAATGGCTGCACTGGGGTATTTTAGCTCAGTGACTTGTCTCTGCTGGCAAACAGGGGTGGATCCCTAGGTAAGGGTATACGAGGCCTTTACTTTTCCTGTCCTCCAGATTGTGTGCTTGGGGATTCCTGAGGCAGACATTTGCTTTCTGAGTTTTCATAGTCCTTGGAGTACTGCTCACTTATGAATTTATTCTCCGTTCTGCCGTGCCAAGGCTTCAGCAATTTAGCTGTTCAGCGTTGGTGGTTAATTAGCCTTCTCCTTTTGTGGGTTTCGAACTTACCACGTGGTAACAGGATTGCACATGGTAAAACAAGCAAACAAACAAACAAAAGCCTCTTTGTTTTTAAAGTTCAAGAAGCTATTTGAAGTTGTACTATGTGTAAGCAGATGTAATACACAGATTCAGCAAGGGAAGCTCTCACTTAGGTGGACTCAGGAGAGGTGTCCCGTAACTTCCCAGAGCAGGAAGCTGCTTGGTGATGTTCAAATGGACCCGCACCTGCCACTGCAGCAAAAATTACATTTTCTCTTATCATTGTAACAGTCTTTAAGTATTTAATTGCTGCAAGAACTTGAATTTTAGTGGCTTTGCCTGTTGATAACCTCTTTCTGTTTTTTACTGATGATATGTATTGGTTTATACTTATACTGAGTGTAACAAGATTTTTTTTTAGACAAGAGTAATAAGCACTGGTATTTAAACTTTTAAGCTTTAAATATGCATATCTTCTTGTTTCAGCTTTTCATTTTTCTTCTCCTTACAACTCTTATTTCCCAGAGCAAAGGAGGGAGGAGGAATGTAGAGTGATGGGAGATTCAGTTTGCAAATTCTGGAATGCAAATTCAACAATGCTAATATCAACCCCTACTGAATTTTTTACATTTAAGCTTCTGATAAGCTTCCTCATGCTGAGAAGAGTAATTTTGCTTTATGAGGAGCAGGAGGAAAGATGTTTTAATGTAGTGTCCAAAATGAGAGGTGATTCTGGACCAAAAGAAATGGAATTTTAATTTTATTTTCTAAGTGACTTTTTTTTTTTTAAGTCAAGTTACTTTTTTCCTTGTAATTCTGAGCAAGGTGGTTATTAAAAAAAACTATTTTAATCTGCCTTTCAATTATGGTTTGACTAATTTTGAACAATAAAATATGATAACTGTGATAAATGATCACAGTCATGTTAATAAATAAGTTAGATGAGTGACTATAATATTTAATCAGGTTAATAGTCTGTTTCTATTTTCTTCTAAAAAATGAAAAATCATCAGTAAAATGGAAAGGATTATCTGTATTTCCTGATAGTAAGGTCTTTTTTTTTGGCGAATTAAACTCTTTAACATTCAAATAATAGTATAGTTTGCCTATACAGAACCAGATTATCTCCTAGAAAAATAATTGAGCATCTTTGTTTTTATCCTTTAAGTAGACCCTAAAATCTGTTATAATCCTGTAAAGGAGGATTATTAAACTAAACAACAGTAGCACATTTAATGATGGTCTTCTAACAAAACATTCTGGCTAATCTCTGATTAGTGATTACATTTTCGCACCAATCTAACACACAGGATAACT
This sequence comes from Cnemophilus loriae, assembly GCA_013397755.1. NCBI lineage: Eukaryota > Metazoa > Chordata > Aves > Passeriformes > Corvidae > Cnemophilus > Cnemophilus loriae. Next base: position 1,755,944 of record VZTF01002689.1, read on the forward strand.
GAATTTCGTAAGATGTAGGCTATCTGCAAAACCCCCTTATAATTCTGTATTCATTTAATTCCTTGAGTATTTGGCAGTGGCCAAGTCAAACAGTTCTTGAAGCAGAAGATCAATCAGTCACTCTAGGCAAAAGCAGGTCAGATCTTCCCAAAGTGCCGAAGTACTCATCTGGTCTTTTTGTGGTGGACTGTAGACTTGCAGACGTGGCAGTAATACCTTTCATTCTTGTTTATTGTTCAAAACCATACTTTTTTTTTAATATTCTATTTTTTTTCAACTATCCTTTTATTTTAGGACTTTTTTCTTTTCTTTTTTTGTATAACTATGGTTATAAAGTACTCAAAGTGAAACATAGAAAAAAGATTTTAATAAAGAGTCCTTTTGCACAATGCAAGTGGAAATTCACTTGAAGACCATTGCATTTTCTTGAAAAGGATTTTAAAATTGGTAAAACACTGATTTGTGATGCATTTGCTTAATGATAATTTCACTTCAGAGGTACTGCCATATTGCCATTTGATATAATTGTTATAAATGCTAATATATTATGCCATCAATATTACACCAATTTTAACCTGAGACATCCAATGCTATTCTCTTTTTTTTTTGTGTGTGTGTAGTCAATAAATAAAGTATCTATAGATTGTTATTTCATCTCCTTTTATGCTTGCAGACGGTTTGACAAATCTTTGGAAAAGTGGCAGATTTTTCATTCTGACATGAAGAGATTCAATCATTGGCTAAGTGAAACTGAAGAGAAGCTGTCAAGAGCACAGATAGAAGCTGGAGACGTGGGGCTTGTGAAAACCAAGCAATTTATCCAGGTATGATTTGATTAGCCTATTTCCTGTTTTTCTGCAGGGTTTAAGAAATTTTCAAGTCTGGGTAATCTGTATAGTTTTGCAGCTCATTTAAGGAGGATTTCTAGTGTTGAGTGGACAGTGACAGTTTTGTTCAGATGTGTCTGTTGTTCTGGTTAACTAAGAATTTTCACTAGCTTGTTGTAAGATACATTTTTAAACGAAATAAGATATGGGATGACGTGGTATATTGTGGTACTTTCATAGTTCCTTATTTCTTTGGTCTTTACTTAAAGTGCTCATTAATTTCCATTTGATATTTATGACCAGCAGGAGTATCAGACCTAATTTTAAAGTCTTGTGGAAGAAATGTGATTAACCACTGAGCTGTACAAGAGCTATTCCATGAACTATGTCTTACAAGTATTGCTTATTTCGCCTGTTTCATGTTTTAATCAAAGGACCTGGAGGATGCTTTTATTTGTGAAATGCAGTGTGTCAGAATAGCCACTTAGTTCCTACATGTCCAGTTCCAATTTGTATGCTTTTCATCTTGCAAGCTCTTTGAGCATCCTAAGGAAAATAATAACTCTAGTTTCTTGGTAGTTTATTTCATTTCCCTCTTATGTGATTCAAATGGTAATGGGTATGAAGAATTAATTCTAAACTGATGTTTTGGAAGTAGACAGTTTCAGCTGAATAACTTGACCGGACTTTGGATTCATGTTATAAATTACTACTCGTGCATAAGAAAAAAGTGATGTTAAAGTAATTGTCACTCGTACTTTTGAATTGCTGGATTGAATTACTTGATTTCAGGTTGAAAGAAGTTAGGTCTGTCTAACATTAAAGCTGGAGGTTTTTTTGAATGCAACACTAACCTACTTCTTGGCCTACAGTTAAAAAAATAAATAATGTTTGAATTTTAATATTTCAAGTCGACTTTTTAAAGATTTACACTGCTATTTCTTGACTGTAAAACTGCTGAACTGAAAAGAAAACAAAATCATGTGGTGCAAGTATAAAAAAAAAGATACAACTGTTAAGTAACACAATAAGCTGAAGCAGTTAAAAAAGCGAGTATTTTTTCTGCTCATTACTTTCAATGCTTTGAATGCTGAAGAAAGATGTCTAAGATCTGATTTACAAAATAGAATGTCATCAAGGCATTAAAGATGCTCTCTGCTGCTTATGTGAAAGGCAGCAGAGCTTATGTGTATGTTCTCTGAAACTTAAACTCCCTTTCTCTGTCCTACAATTTGAAAAACATATATATTACTAAAGGTGTGTACCTAGGTGGATACAAAGGTGTCACAAAGCCTTACCCATTCTTCTTTGCTTTGCCTCTGCACCATCACCTTTCTTGGCACTGTTCTTGGATCCTTGAGCAGCTTCAAATGAGTGTTTACAAAAAAAAAAATGGATCCATGAAAGAAAAGAAAAGCGTTTGTCTCATTTTTTTCTAACCCCTTGCTAAATCAGCATTTTCCCTCTGAGAAGAGGTTGATTTTTGAGAGTGCCCAGATGAAGGTAAGATGTATTACAGATGTTACAAATGCACTGGGTGTGTAGCACATTTCAGAGTCTCAGCAGATTAGAAGCATTCTTTACTTGTCATCATTAAGAAAGAGGTTCATCCCAAACTGAGCATCACACTGAAAGACCCTGAGATAATGTCTCATTATGCAGAAACTTATATTTCAGTGCAAAAGACTGCTTCTGTTTTACATTTGCCTTTGACCTAGCCTCCTTCTCGTTTGTTACCCATTTGTTATTTTCTTATGCAACATATGAGAACATTTTGAATATATGTTTGCAGAGTGCTCTTTTCTTTTTAGAGTCCATCAAGCTTTTCTTTCTCCCCTTCTCCCTTGTGTTAAGAATCTCATGAACTAATGAATTTGTCACTCAAAAAATTTGTTTAGTTCAGTACAACAGACAAAAGTACCTTTCTAATGAAAATTCAAATGGTGCAAAAATATTCCAATTAACCTCAAGAATGCAGATCCAATGTTAGTTAACATTTATTTGTGACAGAATGCTAAGTCTGAAGTTGCACTGTTTCCATTCTTTTCGTTGTTTCTTAATTTGCTGGGTCTTGTTTCAAAAGTATTAGGCGTCTTGAGGCTGACTGAAGAGATCATTAGAATTTCCATTAGGGAAACAGTTAAAACAGCTGAGCATTCTGATTTACTAGAGTAGCAACTTGTTTTATTAATGAGATCATGCTGCTTAGTGAACCATATTCAGAATTAACAGGATTTGTTTGAAAATGCTTTCACAAGCAAGTGAATAGTCTGGTACTCGAGAAGGAACTGTTTTAGAGAAAGAAAAAGATACAAAACCTTCAGATGTGTAATACTATTTCTAAGTAGGACTACTTTGAAAAAGTAAAGATTGATGTGTTCATTAACATTCAATAAATACAGAGTCAAATGCTTATATAAAATGAAACAGTCAACAGTATGATTAGATGATTATGTTAATCGAGTTTAAAATGTAATTACATTCTTTCAGGTGTATTTGGGGAGGGGAGGTGTGTTCCTTTTTGCTGCATAATGGCATGGTATTAAACAACATTTATGCATTATAAATAATGTGAATAAAATGTAAGAATAGTTTCACTTCAGGTCATGAACTCTTAAATATTCTTACTGTGAATTTTTCACTAGACTTTCTGAGATCAGAACTTGTGGTGCTAAGAAGAAATATCGCATTTCAGTTTTTAAGATATTGTAATTGACATATTTTATGATTAGGAGACACAAGATTAAAAAGGATGTTTCATGGATAGCACATCATGTAATCTCTTTGAAATGTATTGAACTCTGTTTTTAAAGTAATTAAGGATTTTTTTTTTCTCTCTTATTGTGACAGAGAGGTTCTTCTGTGTCTTTGCTACTTAATGCTTGTCAACTGTAACTTCTTCAGCTACCTGCATTTGCACTTGGTTTATTTATTTTAGTGCCAGGACTGAGCTGTAGTTCAGTTTTATCTGCTCCTTGATGTTTATCCCTTTCTGTTCTTATAGGCTGCAGTCATTTTCCCTGTCGGACCACGTTCAGTACGCTAAAGCCACAGTTTTCTAATCTGCTTTCACATGGTAGCCAGACAGCTTGTCTCTTACTTCCTGTGCTTATTTCTCTTTCTGGAACATGAGTTCTCAAAATAGCACACTATTACCCAGACTGAAATACCATCATCAACAAGGTAGCTCAGGTGCTGTGTTTTGGGGATGCATCTTACCATGGATGAATGCTAGAACAGAATTTTCAGTCATCCATCTAAACTTTGTTATTCCATTTTCTTCTCTTGTGATCTGCCTTGCAGCCCTGATCTACATTCCATTCCACATGAGAGAAAAAAACCCAAAAGCAAACCAGCAAAGCCACCATGTTATTCTGGAAATTGGTGCTAGGTTAATATACAGCAAATAAGCAAGCAAGGATTAGAATTGGGGTTTGGGGGAGGTTCTTCATATGTCATAGGTACGTGCTAAAAAGAGGAATTCTATAACAGTTTCAGAACTAGGCTGTGAAGTTCCATACCTGAATCATTACTTGAGAATTTAAAAATAGTATTTTTATTTTAAAAATATAGAACATTCCGAATATTTGTTCTTTGCATTGGTTTTAAGAATTGCTCAGTGGTCTATATTTAGTATCTAATTGTGGGTTGCAAATTTAACTTAATTTTATTATTTGAAGTGGTGGAGTTTCAGTAGCAAAATTATGAAGTTCTGGATCTGAATTTTGGAGAAATTTTGTTGTATTCATGATGTTCATTTATTGTGACTGGTCAGTGATGAGTACTTTATTTTTCATAATTTCATTGTTTCAAAAATATTTGTATTATGTCATTATTAATTTCTGAAGTATTTGTTTTCATTTACTGACATAAATATCAAGGGTATATTTACTTTTTAAGGTCTCAGAGGACCTTAAATATTGGATGATGGGCCTTATTTTTTATACTTGGCCTTCTGGGCATACTCTAGACGTAGAAATTGCTCTGTAAATAACAGATCTCAAAAGTTCATACACTGAACTGCCCAGCATTTACATTTTAGAGTACTTATCCGTGCCTCAAAAGGCTTGTGAATGACTCATGCCTTCTCTAGAGCTCCTTTCTGCTGCACCATACTGTCAGGGACTTCATATTTTTGCCTTGTAGATGTTTAGAGTAAGAAGATATCAAGAATCCAGGCTTCAGTGCTGAAAGTCATGGTCATGCTAATAATTTCTCTCTTTTCTGTCTAAATTGGATTATATGGATGTTGATGATTTAATAACCACCGAATTTAAACAGTTCTTTCTGGAATAGAGCACAAATGCAATCAGAGTAGAGAGGAGAAAAAAAGTGTTTCAATGCTCAAGGCCACATGTTCTCTACCATGAAAGCACAGTGGTGAGTGGATAGTTTGCTCTGTTTTCCCCTAAATATAAAACTTGTAAAAATAATTTTATAAATGTAATTATTTTGGCTTTCATATCTTAGATTTTGTAATTTTAGCTTTATTTTCTGCTTTACCGAGTGATAAAGGTTATGCCAATAATTTCTGATTTTCCTTATTCCAGTTTGGATTCAGATGGTTGAATTTTGTTCCACCTGCCTCAGTTTTGACTCATGTTTTTTGGTGATTAGAGATATTGTCAGAAAACTTGTAGAACTGTAGCAAAATACTCAGGTCAAGGAGATTTCTATCATTGCTTAGTCATTCTATAAGAGAGAGAAAATACAGAGTTTGGAATAAATGAGAAGCAAATTTAGCATTGTTTCAGAAGAATATTTAATTAGAACAATCAAGGTGCATACTAAAATGTCCTTCATATTGCAAGGACGTGTCTGGAAGGATATATATTTGACAGGAATGTATTATTGCCTAGTAGTTTATAAATATAAAAAAGCACACTATCCCTTAGTATTTTTTTTTTATGTTGAAAAGAGATTGTATAGTCTTTATTTTATTTTATTTTGTTTTATTTAATTTTTTAATGTTCTCCTTAAAACTTTACACAATAAAAATTAGTACTTTGACTAAATGTTCTGAACTGGGCACTAAAATGCTGTAAACATGGTTTCCAACATACATAAATGCTGTCAGCTCTTCCTTACATATTGACTGGATCATTTATTCAGAGAAGATCACTGGTTTTCTTTCTAGTGAGTATCACCCTCTTATCACACACCTCTGAGTGCAGGATGCCACTGCCCCTAAGAAAGAAAAGACTCGGGGACATCCCACAGAGTTCAGTTTTTTGTCCGGTTTCTAAGGTCTCAGTAGAAATGTTTCAAGTAATGTACGTGAGCTGTGCATCAGACACCTGGGCCCTAACTGAGCAAAACATTTCTTTAGCTGGTTTGAGCTCATCTTAAAGATAAATTTATGGGCTTTTCTTGAATGAAGTTCTATCAGCAGTGGAAAGACTTCATTTTCACTTAATTCTCAGTAAAATAGTTACTGCTTCTTCCTTACACTAAGCAAAATATTAAATAATACTGTGATCTTTACAAGTTTATTTCTGTACATGTATAAGCCCTTACCCTTTCTTTTACTGTTGAAAGACTCTTCACCTTTGCTACTGCTACTAATGGAAGTGATGAAATACGGAAATAGTTTATTCCAAATTTGTAGTAAAAATATCTTCTTATTATTTCAAGCTGTAAGAAGTATTTCTTCACAAACAAATCTGTTATTTAATTCTCCTTTACTGCACACAATGTCTAATTTACAGTATCCTATTAAAAGTTTCTAATTAATTTGTTGTCACTGGTAGTAGGACACTAAAATGTCTGAAGGCTATAGGAAATAATAAATTTAAAGTTGCTTGTGTGATTCTGCCTACTCTTGCACCATTAGGTGACAATTTCTGGCTTATGTTTAGGTTTTATTGTAAATCATGGCATTGTTTGTCCTGAAAATGGAATTAAATCTTGTAGGTAATTAATTAGGATGCATTTTTCAAACATTTCATTATGAAAATTTTTGAAATAGCTACTAGCGCATAGATGTAGAGTGGCATATTTTTTATACATGAGTAGTATGAATGAATGTGGGGTTTTTCCCTGTCTTGGAGAAAACAATATTCTTGGACTGGATCAGTCAAACTTCCTGGTACGTGACTATACCTGCCTCAGTGTTTGGGGGAATTTATCCCCACCAGTTCAAGAGAGTGCTAGCACATGGGGATCTGGGAAAGAGATTGAAGTCTATACCTATTTCACGAGCATTTTTTTGTCTGTGTATAAAAAATAAAGCAAATGGAGGATGCAATTTTTTTCATATCAATGAATTTGTCTTGGTGTCAGCCATTTCTAATCAGTGACGCGTACAGATAAAACACTTCAGAGTCAAATTTATTTCTGCTTTTGTCATGGTATAAATAGACTAGGTAATCTGACCATGTCTTGGAAGTTTTGGGAAATGAGTGACTAAATGAATGAAGGAGGATGATGTTGGCTCTCTTGCCTCACAAAAAATGTATCTGGTTTGCTTCCATAAGTCTTTCGAAAGTACGTCTTGTATTACATCAGAGATCACTACAAAGTATGATTAAATCTGTGGGTGTCGATGCATAGATGTGAAAATAAGATAACTTATGAGACTCGAACTTATGAGTCACTTAATGACTGGTCAGCCTGGGCGACTTTCTAGGTCTGGCCAATAAAAATGCTTACATAAAACAATCAGGGAAGGGTAAGACTCTTGGGGAATAACTTTCTATACATATTAGTTCTATAAATTAGTACAGCTAGGTCTTGCAGGGACACTTTTCATGAATAGTTTTAATAATCTTATTTAGAACCCTTCATCCCAACAGATTTTATAAACTGTCCATCACATACAGATTTTCATTGCCGTCTAACACCGTGAAGTAAAGCCATGCAGTAATTATGCTGGACAAGATAGCAGGTTAATGTTATGTTGCTTCAAAAAGTAAACTGTTCTAGAAGACCCACTCTGCATTATGAAAACCCTGGAGTTTATGCAGAGCAGACAACAAAGGATCAGCATCTCCCTTGCACTGTCAAAAATATTATGCAAAATCAGAGAGCTCAATCATATGAAATTAAAAAATCCAGAAAACTGGAGTAGTTGTTTTCTGAAAAGTACTTTCTCTAAAACTATTTGACGTATTGTGTTAAAGAGTTATCAAATACATCATTACCAGCATTTACTTGTTAGAAAATATTTCAGATAGAGTCTATTTCTTTCTTTTTGTGCCATTTAAAGCTCCAGGAAGAAATTTTTTTTCACATTGCTGCTCACATCAAGCCGGCTTGCAGTGGTGTATGCAATTAATTTTCTTTCTAAAATTAAAAACTGAAAAAAAATTAAAAAGTGATATTATTTTAGTGAAGATTATGGCAGAAGTTCAGGACAACATTAGATATTTATGAGAGACCTTTTTTGATCTCAATCTTTTTTTTTCTTTCTCTATCATACCTCAACAGAGAGCAAATACTGTATTTCTTAGTCTTCTAAAAATAAATACAATACAGATATGCTGTGGCTTCTCATTCAAAATCTAGGGTTTTAATGGATGAAAAAAAAAACCTATAGCAACTACACAATTTTTAAAATCTGTTTGACTTTTCACAATGGAATTAAGACCACTATAAAAAAAAAAAATCTTTTTTTTAATGGGTCTAAGTATTTTGCATTTGCTGAATATCTTCTAAATTCAAACAATAATTCTGCCATGATTGTAGTTAAAAGGAGAAATAAATATGTTCTTTTGCCACACATATTGAGGCTGTTTACAAGCTTCAATTTTCATTGAGTGATTTAAGGATTTGTAATGTATTGTGGAGTGTAGCAAATTCCAGTTTAGGCATTGATCAGAACAAGAGTATAATAGGCTGTTGTATTCATCCTCTGACTGTATTAAATTTTAGATGTACATACCTCAGAATTTTGCTAATTTCAGAACGGCTTCTTGAGTTTTGTTCTGGTTTGTTATTTTAATAAAGATGGCAAACCCTTGCTGCACATAAGGGACAGTCCTGTCTAAAATGCTAAAAGGAAAGAAGAAATGAAAGAGAACATATTCTGAATAGCTTTTCCAATGAACAATTACTATATTAGAATGGAAAATATTTGTCAGTTTCATGATATTATGAGATGGATATGGTATATGACACCATATCACCCCAAAAGGTGACAGTCACAAAAATCAATTATTTGTCATTTCTGTGGAAATGTAGTTTAAAAGAACATTTATAAAGGTGTACTGAAACCGGGCAAGGTCCTGCTACTGGGTTGGTATTAGAAGTCAAACTAAAATATTCAGGAAACAATTTTGGTATGTAAAAATAATGTTTCTGAATGTCAGGGTCCTCAGATGAGCAGAGGGTTCTATGAATGTTAATTTTCCATTAGTGTGGTGGAAGTGGGAACTGTAATTCACCTGTGTTATGTAAGACAGTTCATACAAGTTTTATTCTACTGAAAGCTAGAAATAGTTGCTGATTATTTTATATAAACTAGATGATCAGAGTTATTTATTTATTTTCCATTATTTGATAGCTGTTCTATTGCCTTCCATAGCAAACCAAGGTGGTTCTCTGCTGCCTCTTAATGGGAAGAACAAATTAATGACAACTACTGCTTTTTAATTTTTTTTTGGTACAATATCTGGCTATTCATCTCTCATTAAGCTCATCCTGTGTCTCATGGTTCAATCACTACAGTTGTCTTAAATTAAAACTGAATATTGTTTTATTTTCCAGTCTTTGTGGATCTGTTACCTCAGTTTATTTCTGGAAACTGTAAGATGAACTAAAAATTCTGATCACAAAAATTTTCTTTCTGTGCTTTTGTAATAAGCACTACACCAATCTGAAATATCACAAGATATTCTTCCTTTAGCAGTTGTTTTTAATAGCTGAATTGGAAGAGATTTGGTCTGTACATTGTATGTAAAACATTGAGTTTAATGTGAGGGTTTGCTAATAGGTGTTTTTGTGATGGTTTTAATACTGTTATTTTAGTAAATTGACTCCTTTAAGAAAAAAAAAAACCACAAATATGGATATTTTGTTATGAATGTATTTAAGACTTTTGCTTGTGCCTTCAAAGGCAAAATCCTTTTTGATGTAAACTTTAAAAAAAAGGAAAAAACCAACCAACCAACCAAACAAAAAACCTCCCAAAACAATCTGATTTTATCTATTTAACTTTCCAGAGAGTGAGATTCTTTCTAAATTCACCTAAACTATTTGAGAGTTTTTTGTGAAGTAACGTAACAGAATTCTTAGCACAAATTAACATCTGCTCTGAATGAATGAGCATTTGGTAGATGTTGTTCAAGAGTAAAGTAGATCTCAGGAACTGCTCCAATAACACAAAGTACCGTAGTGTTTTTTATTAGATTATAAAGGCTTCAAGGCAAGGATTGTTTGTAATTGCACATTGCCTGGTGAAGTGGGGCCTCAGTTTTAGCTGGGTTTTCTCTCAAGATCTCAAAGCCAAACTTTGCGTTTGTGATCAATACTGAGCAGAGGTTCGGAATAGACTGAAAATACTTACTGGGATTAGCTTAAACAATTTAGCGATTTAAATTATATACTTCAGTTTGAGTGGGTACTCTAACATTTTTGAACCCATAAGTTGTGTTATATTTATGTACTATTCTGATTTTTGGAAGACACACCAATATCATTTAGGATAACTGACAAGAATTTTTTTAGAGTCTTTTCTTAGTCCTTCTGTTACTTCTGAGTGTTACAGGATTTAGATACTCAGAGGGGCTCATGCACCTGGGAACATCCTTGTGATACTGCCTCAAATAAAGCCTGCTCTGGGATTTTCTGAATTTACTGTCATTATCCTACTTCATTACCTCTTTTCTAGTTGTAATACCTTCAGCAGTGGTTCCTGTTACACAAGGCTGATGATTCTGCAATCTTGCCATAAGCAAGGCAAAATAGAAAGTCAATGAAATTAAGCTGATAAACTTATTATCTTTGTGTTCATTTGTTTGTTTCTTTTCGAAGGGAAAGAAATTTAATGACCTCAACACTACATGTTTTGTTTTAAAAGTACTAATAGAAAAGCCATCTAACAATTAATTCTGGTGACTTGATTTTTTTTGCTACAGTATGTCATGCTTTTGGAACATAGGAAATTTAACCATTTGAAAATCCTAAATTATTAATCAGCAAATATCAAATAGAGGGAATTACCTAATTACAATTAAATTAGGCAATGACCTAATTACAGATGTGTGATAACAACATGCAAAATCAATTCACGTGCCTGCACATAGATAAAGAAAGGTGTACAACTACATATGTACAAAAGTACCTGACAGACATTCCCCTCAATTTTGGTGAAGTACTCAGGTCAAATCTCTTAACATTTCTGACAGGCCTGGGTTGCACCTCGAGGAGCAGGGGTGCATGAGGGGGTGTCAGCCTAGGCATCATCATCAGAGTTGGTCTTCTGAGTGTTGCAAACATGAGGGTTCTGGAGCTCCAAGAGGCATCCCACTCAAAGGTGCTGCAGCCCACAGAGAGCTCAAAGGGCCTCACTCAGGACCGCTGTTCACAGGGTCACATGATGATGGGCTTTAGTCACCTGCAAAATTCCCATCCTCAGATCACTAATTACTGGAATTTCCAAAACATTTGGAAAATTTTTCTAGAACTCTTGCGACAATGGTACCATTCCATGGGGGCTGATTCAGGTAGGAGAAGTTTCAAGGGTGTCAGGGGGTGACTGATGGTTCCCCACCTTGCTCGGGCAGCTGATGTTCCTGTTGCAGTCAGTGTTGTTCCCACCTGTATCATGTAAGAGCCCCTGGGACGGTCAGAGATGCTTCACCCCCCGAGCTGGTCTGGTCAAGGGGCGTTCCATCACTCAGCAGTTTTGGTAAAAGCCTCTCAGGTGCACCTGAAAAGGTAGAGCAGGCCTGGGGAGGAAGGGCAAAGGCACTATCACAGTATATTGCTTGTTTCTCTAGAATCCCCTAAGTCTAATAGACAGTTCTATGACATATGTTGAATATTTCATTTTAACAGATAAATGTTTCTTTTTAAACTGAAGGGTAATGGGTTTTCATGGATATTTGTACTTCATTTATATTTGAAATGCTGCTGGTGCTACATCTTGGTTACTGTGTTTTTCTGTTATAAAATTCCAATTTATTTTTAAATGATAAAGCTAAAACTGGAATTAAAGTTTACCATGTTGCATTTTTTGTTTAGTTGTTTTTTTTTTTTTTTTCACCTATTCATAGTCACTGTTTAATTACATTTAAAAAGAAATGAACACATTTTTCAATACTATTTGGTGTATGGCTAAACCTAATGATTTTGCAAATGATTTGACATTCCTGACTTCTTCCAACTTTTATGAAATCTTCTACTGTAGTTGCAGAATTTAGGTAACAGCTGTATTTGAGCAAAACACAGACGAATCATAAACTTCCTATTTCTTTATATGCCTTCAATGAATTTTACTAACTCCTTTGTCTGTATCACAATGAAAACCCCCAGCCATAGCTAATTCTTTACCACTTTCTTCTGTCCACAATTCTCTTGTTTTCTTGTCTTTTTCAGAATTGTTGTAGGGTGGGTTTTTTGATGGTTTGTTGTTTTTGTTGTTTTTTTTTTTCCTTATAGGAATGCTCAAGGCTTTGAGCAGGGTTTGCATTCTTTATTCCTAGAGTTAGACTGTACTTTCCATTGTACTGATGCGTGTGCTGCTTCATTTCCTCTTTGGTTGCTAACAGACCTGTCGTTCTCTATCGCTAGAGACTGACGTGGTCATCAGTCATCTATCCCTTAGTCTTCAAATTCTTTAAGAATGCAGGGCTGAGGTTTTTTTTCTTTTTTCCCTAAATACAATTTGAAATCAGATTGTTTAGGGATTTTGATTTCTCTTGGGGTCCAGCAGATTTCCTGAAATCCTTGGAGACCAGTCAACTTGAAAGCAATATTTAGTTAAAAACAAAACGAATTTCTGTCAATGTGAGTTTTGAGAAACAAAGAACAACATTAAGAATTTTAAATTAACAAATTTATTTTGTTACTGAACCTTCAGTCTGGACTGAGATGGAATTGTAAGCATGTTGCAGCAATAAGGAACAAGTAGGAACATTGCTGTACCCTCATTTCCCCAGATAAGTTATTTCTAAGAGCAAATATTTTCCTTTTATTTCATTCATATAACTAATCTAGTTATAATACTTAATGCTTTGACTAGATTTATGTTTGCTTCTTTTCTAGTTGATTTATTTCTAGTGAGGTCTCAACAGACTTTATGCATTTTAAAGACATGATGTTTTCAAATACAACCCTTGGGGTAACCTAAGTGCATTTTCAGAACACAATCTTTGAATACAACTTTTGTTCTTAATCCAATCTTCCTAATTAGAAAAAATTACATACATCTTGTATTTTGACAGAGAGACATTAAGAATTACAATATATTTTGTCCTGCCCGTATGGCTGGATTACTTGCAGTAATACTGAGAGTGATTGAGGGAAAGAATAACACATTTAGGAATAAACATTGCTTTAATGAAATGTAATTATCTCATGGCTGTATGGCTAATTTTCAAATTTTTAAGAGCATCCTATTCTACTTGACTCTTATATTGGTATCTGAAAAAAGCATGCATTTTCTTGCAATAGAAATTATTATACTGAGCACGTAGAAGCAGGAGAAAACAAAAAGATAAACTTAGTAAAGTTAGTGTGAATGTATAAGCTGAGTTTAAATTTTACAGTTAGTGAAAACACAGCAAGTAACGTTATGTTTAGTATGATCCCATTAAAAAAAAATATTTTGAACTATGTTATAATACAAATGGGATGTGCACCATTCTCTGAAGTTCCTTTTATGGCCAGAATATTTATAAAAGGCATGTATGCAAATAATATTATTCCATATTTCTTACTTATGTTCTAAAATTGTTCACATTCCTCCAAAAACAGAATAACAGCATACAAACATGAAATAATATAGAGAGAAGCTTAGAATATAAGCTCAAATTCTCTTTTTAAAAACTTAGAATATGGTAAAATTTTTTGCCGTGTCTTTGAAGGGTCCTTATGAGTAATAACTGATGCAGAAAATAAAGCATCATTTAAAAAGTAACATAGTAGGAAATTTCTATTTTCACATGGAAGTTTTTCAAAGTTGCATTTAAAATCAAAATGAGCTTTATAGAAGAACTTACAGCACCCTATCTTATTATTTTAGAACTGACGGAATTGTTCACAATAAGTAATATGTTGATCACTTTGCCATTTGGTCTTTGCAGTGTCTTCTGTGGTAGTGAAAGAGAGTTATTCAAAATTGTTTGGAATTTTAGTGTCCTAATTAAGCTGGTTTGTTACATTGTCAGATGCTTACATTGTCTTTTGCTTCATAATGCTGTCAGTATTACTTCAAGTGGAATGCAATTACTTTTAAAGTTAATATCAGCAGCTATTATATAATATTGATTTAAAATCTGTTGAACACCCTTGATCTTAGAGACAGTTTATCATGAAGGCAGAAATTAATCATGTTAGCTATGCTTGATCTCATGAAGACAGTGCAAATTTAGAAACTATATAAACAGGGCTAGGTAATTATTTTGAGTATTACTGGACTGTCATGCCATAATAGCTTCATGATAATCAGGCACATTAAGCAAGTGATGAAGTAATATAACAGTAGACTAGGTAATTCTTTCCCCATTCCGCCATAAAATTGCTAAAAACTTCTAAAAATAACACCCCTCACCCCCAATTTTTAAGTGTTAAAATATAAGTTCAAGTGTAAGTATGAAATCTGAAATTTTGACTGTCCTCACTTTTGACTATTTTTACTTTACTATAGTTGACTCCCTTCCTCTTGAGTCTGTCATTGTTCCATTATTACATGGATTTCTGGGTTTGGTTTGTACACTTACTAGATAGTTCTTAAGATCTTTGGGTTTAAGTTATCTATGTTTTTTAAGATCTTTCTAAGATCTCTAAAATTTTTCTTTTGTTTTCTGACTTCTGGTAAGTTTTCTCAGATATTTAAGTACTTTATACAAGAAAGAAGCTAAAGAGAGTATAAGAAATAGCAAACCAGAAAAATCCCAATATTAGAAAATGAAATTCAAGTCCTTTGCTTGCTATTGATCTGTGTAATACAGGTTTTAAGTTTCTGGCAACAAAGAAAAGCCGAGGCAAGGGACCCGTGGATTCTAATAAATTCAGTCTTTCACAGCTTGCATTATAGCAGTGAGAAATTCAGATCTCAGCTGTCTGACATGAGGACGTGTACCAGTGATTTCCACACATATATCTGAATAAATAAATCTAATATATCCATTTTTGAAGAATGACAGGTCAGGACAAGTACCAATTAGGGTTTAGCAAGCAGTAACTAACATGCATATTTCAGCATAAAATACTGTATTTGGATGAATATGAGGTTGTAACACAGCTCAAGAATATTCCTTTTCTGCTTGGAATTATTTCCAAAGCACCTCCTCAGCTATAACCATCATTTAAACTAACGTTATTCCTGTTACATTGTCATTATCATTACAGTCATTCAGAACAATGACCAATATCGGTCAGGATGCCCTCCTGTCAGAAGAGGGAAACTGTTCCTTTCCATTCCGTATTTCCAGCCCTCCAATGTTTGCAGTCCTAGTGTGAGTCAGAAATCAGCTGCCATACTCTATTAAGTGTATAAAATTGTCCAGATGTCATAATCAAAAGAAAAGCCTTCGGGGAAGATCTAGAAATCTGTAGTATTGTCTCCTATCTTATTAACCTGTTCTCTATGGTCAACAAAAGTCCCAATTTAAGTATAATCTAGCTCCAGAACTTTTTTATTCAAGTCTTACCCAAAGGTCGAAAAATCACACAGAGCTTAGAGATTCTTTACACTGTTTCATACCATCTCATTTTTTTTTATCCATTGGTAAAATCTCAGTGGTCTCCCTGATGAATGGAGTGACATTGCGAGTGGTATTTTGTCAGATTTTTTTGAGTGGTATTCTGTTTAAATAAAACCGGTGCTGAAGAAATAAGTTTCTAGTGGCTCCACTGCTTTTCTCTTGCAATTAAGTGACTTTACCAGTGCAGAGCTGAGGCTGAAGCTACTGATGGAAAAGTATGACCAGATGAGAATTTAATTTGCACTTTTCCCTATGTCCACAGAAGACTGTGCAGAATTAAATTATTCCTAGTTCTGTAAGGATATTTCCTAACATTCTTAGGACACAGAAAAAATTATTTAATAGTATCTATGGTTTTTGAAAAAACTGATTTGAAAACACTGCACAACAATGCACTTTTTTTTCTTTTTCTGGAATAAGATCAAGCTTGATTGAAAACTGGGCAACACCTCTAGTATTTTTTTTTTCTCTGCTAAAAGTTTAAAATTAACTTCCATAAACAAACAGATTTTTGTTAGTCCAATGGGACATGATAGAAAATGGATGTTCAATTTGGAGCCAGCATATTGTGATTAAAAGTCCCAGTGAGGTTCATAGTTCTTTTTCCATAGCACAAACTGGACTCTGATCTGTTTATGGCTCCTGGGAGAACAATACTGTAGTATAATTTTCACATGTGAATGTAGCACTTTTTCTACCTTGCATAAATCATTCTTTGAAGAAATTTTACAGAGCTCTGTTGGAAGCAAAAGCTGTGCAAGAGCTACACAATATGGGTAGGGAACATACTCAGATGTGACTCAAAATTGTGCGACACTAAACCAAGCAGAAAATATGGTGGAAGAGGCCAGAAATGAGGTCTGAATAGTCTGAAACCTGATGATGATATGGAAATAATGTCTTAAAGTATAACAATATGTTATGTTCAAATGTTTAACTTCTTCCTATAATTTTGGTTTGTTTCAGCATGCTTATGAGTGCATGATTTCTCAATGTTAGGACAATGCAGCTTTCAGGAAGCATCTAAGAATGCACTTTTTTTCCCCTCATAGCAATGAAATGGCATCCCTGGAACTTTTAGTCCAAATCAAGAAAGAAACAAGTAAAATCTCCCATAACTGGGAAAATCTAAGAAAGGCAATTTTTATTTTAAATTAAATGAATTCCCAAACAAAATCCAAGGCAGCTGAGGTTGAAATAAATGCTAGTTCAACTGAGCTATTACAGGCAGAAAAATCTTTAGACAGATGCAAAAGCCAACAAAACTATTGGGCTGTCCTTTGCAGCTGCTGTAATGTGTCAGCATGCCTACTTTTTGTTTCCATGTTTGGTTGCCATCTACTGTACCATTCTTCTTCACAGAGTTCTACTTCATAGTAGATTTCTGAGTGAATATGATTGTATGTACAGGAAATATATATATATATCTCTAGACTCTTAGCACTCTTATTTTATTTTTTATGTTCCTTCTATCCAGGCCTTCTTTCATAAGGTTTCTGCACATGCACTCATAAATGAGATGTCAAGACATGCCATTTCTGTCTGACAGAAATTTATCTAGTGATCTGATCTCCACAATCTATCCTGCACTGGATGACCAGAGTTTTGAGAGACTTGGTCCTGTGTCCTGCCACTGGACATCAAAGTATATAAATGGTGTGAACTGAGGCACCACAAGTAAAATATGAACTGTCGTCTGTCACTGGAACTCATCCATGTACTTCCATAAATTTCTGTTATGGTCAGTTTATCAAATGTAGTCTCTTTCAGTGTAAGAAACACATGTTCTACCAAGAAAAGCTTGTAAGATGAAATGTAGAACTTAGACTTTTTTCTAAACAAAAATAAGGGATTTGTCAATGGACGTTGCATTTATTGTTTATCTTTTTGAAAAACATTTTCTAGTTATACAGTAATGCTGAGATGTAGTAAAACTAATTTTGAACCATAGGCTTTTGTAAAAGTAAGACTAAATGGAAAGGCAAACAACAGGTGATTTTGAAATGTGGTAGTGGCATGGTAAGAAAGCACATCTCTAAAGAAGTGATCTTTCAGTAGCTCCATTGTCAGATTTCCTTTTTCATCTTGTATTTCTTCATTCTCCTAGAAAAGTCCTATTTCTACCATGGCTGATATTTTGCAGTCTTGGATCAAGGAGTTTACTTGTTTTGAAGAAAATAAGTCATGTGCTTTTGTTTTTTTAAAAAAGTTTCCCGAACTCTTTTGCAATATTCATAGCAGCCATCTATAATGGAAATATTATTTTTGGGTCAGTCTGTCTCCATCTCTTGCATTAGAGTTTCAAATAGTCAGGGTTAAGCAAAGCAGGACTTTGACAAAAATACTGGTGGTAGAAACTTGTCTTCATTTATTTCCATTCTATCGTCTTCAATCAATTCTAAAGTTTGATAGAGGGATGATTATGGTTTTTTCTTTCTCTTTTTTCTTTTTTTTTTTTCCCTTTTTTTTTCTTTTTTTTTTCTTTTTCCACAGCCTTGGGAGTTATAATTTTGTCTTACAGACTCGTAGGGCAGGTCTGCAGTGATAGAAGTAGTAAACTATTGACCTTAATGGAAATAAAAAAGAAGAAAATCCCCTTATTCCTTGCAGACAATGTTTATCATTAGGTATCTATTTAGAGAGCCAAAAAACAGAATAAAGTGTGATACAGTTCCTGAAGCATCTTGGATTTAATGGAAGCACAGATACTCAGTTGCCAGGAAACTTGATAGTAAGAATGATGACTACCACTTAACAGGTCTCATTTTGAAGAGTATTTACAGAATCTGATTGTGACCATGACACAGTGAATAGAAGTATGAAATTCTCACTTTGCCAAATTTTATGGTTGTGAAAAGCAACACATTCTAAGACATTTTCAACAATTATGTGTTCATTTAAAACCTCAGTGATAAATTTGGACTTTATTTTTCCTTCTCAGCCAAACTTATTCAGAATGACAAAGGTCTATTTGTACACTTCCCTGCCTTTCCAATTCAAATAGAAAATTGTTTTAACAGTTTGTTCAAGGAATTGGTACTACTGAGGAAACTATTGATTTTTGTTGTTTTTTTTTTTCAGTATCACTACACTATAAGAGTAATATTCTCATTTTAAATGTTTAGGTTTATTTTTCCTTTTAAATTTTTTTTTTTT